>LPNX010334047.1:207096-236417 GCA_001517045.1 Pseudotsuga menziesii | reverse complement strand
AAGTAATCACTTCCTTCTAGCACACATTCCTCACATGAATGAATTCCACGATCCTAGGAGGCCATTCAAGGTGGCCATCACCACTTTTGCATTCTTCACTTGTTTTGTTCTTTGATTTGAGAGACTCTTATGACTGCATGGTCTCTGCATTCTGGATCTTCACATCCTTCAACTGTTTCTTTAGGTCATATTCTGATTTTGTTCTTCCCTTCAAATAGCTTGAAATTATGGAATAGCTTTGCTTGCAATAGGTAGTGCTTTGTAGTGCACATGTGCAAGCCTTCTATGCCAAAGCTCATTTGGCTCTACCATATCATGGATCAAGGCTTGTTCTGGATAGCCCTTCAATTTGTACAAGCCTCCTTCTTGTTCTCTAATCACTACCGCATCATCGATAGTCTTTCCTTTTAGCCATATGATGACTTGACCATCTATGAATGCAATATGCATTCCTTTTACATCAATGCTGAAATGGAGAGAAGGTTCTTCTTGAATCCTGTAACAAACAGTACTTCTTTCATTGTTAGAGACTTACCAGAGTCTAGCTTGTATGAAGATTCCCCACTACCTTTTATTGGATATTGGTAGTCATCTCCTAGTTTCACCTTGTGAGGTGATTCATGTTCTGACGGTCTTACAAAGGATTCCTTGAATCCCGTCATATGTTTGGAAGCCCCACTGTCTATGAGCCAATCATCATTTCCATGAGTAGTGTTACCTGTGAGAGCTGATATCAGAACATATTCATCCTCGCTTGAAGAATCTTCACTTTCATATCTGGATCTCTTTCTGGATGGTTCATCATCCTCTGCAACATGAGCATGACGTCTTCTTTGGCCTCGTCTCCCTCTGAAACTGGAACCTCTATACTCATGTAGGTGTCCAATACAGAGAGATAAAATACTTCTATTCTTGGAAGTTGTCAACTTCATCAAGATTATCATCAAGCTGATGTGATAGATCACTTTGAAATGAGAACCTCAAATGGAAATAGCAAAGGATTAGATCTTACCGATTTGAGGTGTCCGTCCTTGTCCCGGAGTTCGCTGATCTAGGGTTTGTCGCAGAAACCCTAATTTTCAAAAATTGGAATATTTCAGATCTGATTGGATGAACAGATAGATCTCTTCAAATGGAGCTGTCCAATGTACTCCTTTTCTGAAAACAGTGGAGGGAAGCTCCCGGAACAGGAAGCCCTAATTTTATGATTTCTTCTGCAAAAATGCCTGTTACTGTTTATATGATATCTCCGAAATTACTACTCCTCTATGTCTGAAATTTTTCACTGAGGTAACCTCACATGTCCCTGATGCAACACCATAGTTTTCATCAGAATCGGTTTCACCATTTGGTATTTATGATCCTTTTCCCAAGGTGACCTGTTACAGGACTGTTCAGAACAGCAAAGTTGTACGGCCTGCCACGTGTCCCTGATTCATCTTCTGAGTCTGATATTAGGATCATAGAAATAAAAGTCTGTGCCCTTTATGGAACATCTTCAGGAATTCCATTTGGATCTCTGTAGCCCAATATATTGCAATTTTCCCCAGGTGTCCTGTTTATGGATGATTTCTGGAAGAGGCTAGAACCCTAACTTTGAGAGATCATATCTCCCAGAATACAGCGAATCTGAGGCTGCGATTTGGACACAGTGTTCATCAGGATTTTATCTTAGGCCCCTGAAATTTTAAGCTTCTGAGACTTCTCCAAACGTGGCATATAGTGAATGTACCAAAACTTAGTAGTTTTAGCATTTAGGGTTTCTCTAGCTTGGGGTCAAACTAGGGTTTGAATTTCCCAGAGTTTCACCCAACCAAATTTCTTGATCCAGGTCTCTAAACTTTGGTTTTTATGAGGAGAAAAATCCTGTGCTGGTCTCACTCAAAAATTTCTCTTCTGTAGAAAGCCCTAATTTCCACATCGAAACTGAAAATGCTTGAAATTGAATTCCGCATCGACAGAAAGATGCACCCTTCAATGGAGAGACATCTTAGCATACTTTTGCTGAAAATATGTGGAGGAAGATCCAAAAAATAGGAATCCATAGTTCCTGTAGCTGCACAATGTCTTCTTCTCAGGTTAGCTCTGATACCATGTTAGTTTTTCAACATTTAAGCTAGCATTATGTTAAGATCTTTTCACTGAGAGAATAACAAGCACAGCAATCACATAAGCACATCACAAGAGACAAGAGACACAAAGATTTTAGGAGGGGAAACCATAAATAAGAAAACCCCTCAACTTCCTCTAAGATAGTATCACCACAAGATGTGATCCCAAAACAGTAAGATGACCTCCCAACACAGCAGCAGCCTTCTGTCTTCTGTCAAGCCAAAGTATTTCCTTCTCCAAAGGTGCGCCACACTTGAGAGAGCAAGTGATGTAATTCATAAGTGATCAATAGAGAGACTCTCACTCTCTATTTATATTCTTCCGTTGACTTGAAGTGCACTCAACCATGTAGGCTTAACTTACAATTACTTACTTGAGCCTACACCTTAATTAGTGTATAATAACCCAAGTGCCCCGAAACTGTGGGGACTTACCTAATGACTTGACAAGACTTGTTTACATTAATAATCCTCCCGATCAGAACATCGGGGCATAACTACATGACTCAAATACATAATAGAAACATCCCGGAATAAACATTGGGTAACAATACCTAAGATAGATAGAATAATACATTCCGAAGTTACATATACATCAACAAGAGGGAGGAGAATGAAAGAATACAAAAGGAAGCGATTGATCGAGTAAGAGAAGAAGCAGAAAAGGCGGCCAAAGAACTTAAGAGAAAGGAGCAGGAAGATCGAGACCAGGAGGATAAAGAGTAGGACCAAGGCCATAATAGTCTAATGGATTCTTTTATCCCATAAAGTACTAGGATGACAGGAAATCCAGCTCCCTCGGTAGAGCTTGAATTAATACCTTTCATTCCATCCTGTGAATAGGTGGTAGCCAATCTCGATACAATTTTCTTTGATAAAAAAAAGAAGAGGATTGTGATGAGATCGGAGAAAAGGTTGGACACATGTGATCATCCTGTAGAAATCATGGTAAAATAAAAGATAGTTTTACAGGGGATTAATAAAGACCCTAAACTCCTTGCAACGGTAGGTGTAGCAGCAGCCCTAGCCAATGTAGATAATGTCAGCAAATTGGTTGAGTATGTTGATTAGTATAAGGAGAAAATGTCCCAAATGAAGGAAACTCTAAGAAAAGAAAGAGGACAGGGACAAAGTCTAAAAAGGAAGCACGATGATATTCTCACAGAATTGGAGAAACTCAAAGAAGCATATAAAATTTTGGAATCAGACAAAGATGCCTTAGTATTGTCAACTATCATCACTGAAAGAGAGAAAATGGATCTTGAAAACAAGGTATCAAATTTAGAAAAGCAGAGAGCTACAGCTCACAAAAGAGTTGAAGAGATAGAAATTCAGAACAATTTACTAGATAAGCAAGTCAAGGTGGAAAATGAAAAACAGCCTGATATATCTCCTTTCTGTAATCAAGCGTCTTTGTTGCAAAAGGAAATAAATCAGATTCAATTGAAGTTGGTGAAAGAAATGTATAGAATTAAACATATAGAGGTAGATTAAAGGAGATACCACATAGCTCATCAGAGTTCAAGAAGAGATAATCAGAAGTGGCAGAACTTGTGCAGAGCCAACTGACTTGGATCGGAGAAAATTTGACCTTTCCAGCGAACATGCCTCAGAAGACTGCAAGAAGTCTAAAGATGGAATTGGCAATATTGAATTTTGGTAGCAAATCATCAGTAAGGTTGAACACAGCCATTGATAAAACTTTGGAAATGCGTAATGAGTTCTACAAAAGAATGTGTTCAATTCACAATAAATGCCAAGTTTCAGTAGACACTCATGTTCATGATTTCCCAGCCAGAGATTAGCATTTAAAGAACCTTCAGGACAGGCTGTAGATAGGGGAAGAAATCATAGCTAAGATCGAAAGCATCAGTGAAGAAGCCATTGGAGTCTGGATTGTACAAGCCTCTATTCACAAGCATCTCTTTGAGGAGTTATTGATTCAGAACTCACCAAAAGTAAGGGAGATAGAATCCCAGTTGTCCAAGCATGAAATAGTTGCACGTGTGTTGGAGCTAGTTGACTATCGAGTCATTAGTGAAGAGTTTTGTGTAATAGTTCCACGTGGCAGTTTTATGTAATATTTTGTTTTATTCCATTTTTCTTAGTGAGCCAACTAGAGGACAAAGAATTTGTAAACGAAGAGTTAAAGAAGCCCAAGGGGCCAGGGTAATTGAAAGGTCATGTGTAATTTGTATAAGTATGGTAGAATATAATAAAAAAAGGGACTTTTTCTAGCTCTCATATGCTAAAACTTTTTGTAAGGATAACTACTTCTTTTTATAATAATGAGAATTGAATTTTCGTTGGAGGAAGGACTGTATGAGATTCAAGATTGTTGTGTGGATCGTTGAATGAGGAATTATTTCTATTTTGGCATGATGTACAATTTGTGATATCATTCTAAACTCGCTAAACTATTTTTGTGTTTATGGATGATTTCATTTTTCTATTATGAATCTTATGCAATAAATGAGTAATGAATGTTTTGACTTTACAGAGCTATCTTTGTGTTATTTTTCTACTGTATTTATGTATTAAGAATTTAACAGCTACCCGTAGAATCCTATGTGTGAACAATATACTACATTACTCCTTTTAATATAATTTTTTCTCCCTGGGGATAGATTAGAATAGATTAGATTAGACTAGTTGTTCTTTACTTTGCGTGATTGAGGGACAATTGACTCATGTAAGGCGAGAGGTAAGACCCTGGGCATCTCACTATGCGGCTAACCACTTGGGAGGTTCTTGTTTTGGAAATCACCTGCATTTAGTTTAGGCACTTGCATATCATTCATAAAACATTAAATTACATAAACGGTGGACCGGGACGCAACCGATAAAATAGATTTAAAATATGTCTTTAATTATACGGTAGTCGGGATGCTAACCGGACGGATTCCCCATTCCAAATGATAAATGATCTGATTGGGAACGGTTATTGGGGAGAATCCCTACTATTGGTACTTGGTATTTTCCAAGCATAAACACCACCTCAAGAAGATGTTGTATATTTAGGTTATTTCCTTGTTTGACTTGTAGGTGCTTTTAAACTCTTGTGCTCAAGATCCTAATCCTTTACCATCCTTCCCTCATTACTAAAGAGTATCAGAATAAAATAACTATCGATGTATTTCGGCCTTTGGCATATCTTCAGACCTCACACATTAGGGGGCATCTGTTAACAATAAAATTAACACCATTGAGAGTGTTAATCTGAAAACATATTTCTATTTTTCCCGCAACATGAAGATCAGAGTTTTGGAATAATTGAGAGCTTCAATCTCTCATTTGACCAGTGCTTCCACAAAGGAAGAAATGTTTGAATATAAGGTGTCTCTAAAGAGGCCAAGTCCATGACCACTTAAGGGCCAAAACCAAACTCCTATAACTCACACGGTGGAAAAATGCCTAACATGGGTATTAATTGTCCTAGAAATACTAAAATCAACTTGAAATGCCTAAAAATTAGGTAAAGTGGATTTTTTGAAGGAAATAATCAAAAAGCTTCAAAATCCTAATCCCACATTCATGGTTAAGACATTGGGTGCTCAAAGCCCAATCCTATAAAAGAAATGCATATGAAGTGAATTAGAGGCAAATTAGAGAGAAAATGCATGCTAGAGGAATTGAGGGCTAGAAATCACTTTTCTACAACAAAGTTTTTGGGAATCAAAGGCATGGATGGTAGAGGAGAAGGTATAGGATATGGAAGAGGAAGGAACTTTCAAGGGCCGTAAGTATTTATCCATGTTCATTTATTATGAATCAATTCAATCTTATTTCCAATTCATGTACAATGTTTTCCCTCCAAAGTTTCATGTTGATGTAGAATTGGTAGGAAATTAGATCTAACCCATATTTTCTAAAATATAATTTGGCAGGCTAGTAGGAAGAATTTTATGGTGAGATTGCAGGTTTAAAGGAGACTCAAGGAGCTGTAAGTAAAACCATCAAGGGACTCCATCAAATAGCAAGGCTGCAAAGAGGTATTCTCCTCTCTTCCTCCCCTTCTCAAACTCCATGAAAGAAGGTTTTAGATCTTAGGATTATTGTGATAGTTGATTTGTTTTCTGTCAAATGGGGTTCACCCACCCCATAGAAATAGGAGAGTATTTGATCCAAATGGAGATCAGTGGCCACCCACCTATTCCACTGTCTCAAAACAATTGTCCCCTGTGGCAGTTTCCTAGTTAATTTTCTACGGTTTTTCGGGTCCCAAACTTCCGGGGTTGATTTGAGGCCCTGAACGACGTTTTTTGGTGATTTGGGGGCCATAAGGTTTTCGTCAGCATTCATCTGGCTGATCAAAAATATTAGCCTAGACCTTTCAAATGAGCTATCGAAGGCCCAAATCGGAGATCGTATGCAAAAGTTATGACCCTGAGAAGTTTACTGTTCAACTTACCACCTTGGGGCTGCAAACTTTATGACGATTCATCTTCTAGGGTTATAGTTTGGACTTTTGGGGTTCTCACCCTCATTCTTATTGTAAATAGGCCCCTTTGGCATTATTTTGTATTCAACTTGGCACGGATGAGCGTAGCAGCCACATCTCTTCTCAGAGATAGCTACCGCCATTCTAGCAATTGTATTACAGTCTGTTCTATTTTTGCAATTTAATAGAATATGTGTTTACTGTATCTCTATTATCTTTGCAAAATGTCTATAATTATGATTCTATATATTTTATTTCATTTCGTTCACGCATAAATCCAGATTAGTGGTATCAGAGCAATCTACTCTTTGATTGTTTCTCGATGCATGTCCCCGACGAGGTCGGGATATAGAGAGTTTGGTCTCAAACTACTTTCACTTGATCATTCTCACTATCCCAAACGACCTACCATGGCGGAAGAAAAGAGAGACAATGGAGTAGTAGATCCTATCAAGTCGTTGCTCGAGGAAGCCCTCGAGCGACATAGGAACGAGATGATGGATAGTTTTTCCTAAATCCTTCTATGAATTTCGACAGCAGTAATTGCATCTTCAACGAGCAGCCAGTTCCAAGATGCAACTCCCTTTAAGGCACAAGTTAACTTTGATATTCCTTTATTTGAAGGCAATATCGATGCAGATGCCCTAGATAATTGGTTGAATGTTCTAGAAGGGTATTTTTTGTCCACAATTTCTTCGACAGGGAAAATATCACCTTTGCTCTCCTTAAGGCAGTCCCCCATGTCCAAAATTGGTGGGGTAATTATTGGGAACAAAACTCATCAGACGATTCTGGAATGTTTGAGACAAATCCCACTTGGGCCTCTTTCATAGATTTCGTTAGGGAACAGTATTACCCTGTGGAAAACTATGATGACGAGTACATAAAATGGACCATTCTGCGTCAAGAAAGGGACCAGACAGTGTCGGAGTACACCAACAAATTTCATACCTTGTGTACAAATCTAGGTATCAAGGACTCCGAGCGGCACCTAATTCTGAAATATCGTAGTGGTCTACATCGGTACATCCAAACTGATATGGACTTCCTTGACATCTCTTCACTTGGATCTGCTTATCGATATGCCTTCAAAATTGAGGAGAAATTTCAACAAAAGAACAAGCAAGACTCTATACCTACGAATCCACCGCAGAACACAGCAAAACGAAAGGAAAACCAGTCCTCACCACAAGCAAAGAAGGGGGATGGAAAGACAAAGAAGGACATCGAGAAGTGGTGCAAATTTCATAAAATCCTTTGGCACAACACAGATGAATGTTGCTCAAACAAGTGATTTGTGGCAGAGATCAAGTCTTTAGAATCAGATCTCAATTTTGATTTCGAAGCCAATGCCACAACCACAGATAATGGGAGGCAGATCATTGATGTAGACCCCACTGCCACTGTTGCTACCACATAGATTTAGCTAGAGGAGCCCAAAGAGTCAAAGGTAGAGGAGTGCCTTTTCCACTTCATAGATGTGGGTGAAGGGAACACCTCTACATTTTGTTGTTGACAACGGCAGCCAAAAGAACCTGATCTCAGTATAAGTCGTCAAGAGATTAGAGCTTTCAACAACACCACACTTGCAACCCTACAACATCGGTTGGCTAAAGCAAGGACAAGGTATCCGCATTACTCAACAATGCCTCCTACCATATGGCATCAAGCCTTTCAAAGACAAGGTACTATGTGATGTGGCCCCACTTGAATTCTGTGATGTTCTTTTAGGACAACCATAAATGTGGAAGCACCATGCTATATATGAGTCATGACCTCGCAGTGTCATTGTCACTTTGGGAGGAAAACTCTATCGGATCCTAGAGACAATTGCACCTGCCACAATCTCACATGGTAGGAAGATAAGATCCCATCTTAGGAAATTATTCCTCCTCACAATTGTGTCTGAAGGATAACATAAGATCACAAAGACCTCCACACCCTCTACACAGGGTGTCTCTGCTCATTAGACACACAAAAAAAACAAAGTCATTATTTCCTCATCCATCCAAGTACCTCTAAGATGTAAGGCCGCACATTCAAGGTGCACGTCTAGAAACAAATCATCCATACAAGAATTACAATCCTCTCGGGATGTCAAAGAAATGCAGCCACTTCACTTCATCAAATGTCACACTAGGATATCATCTCACCACACAGTTCGAGATATGATACAGGATTTGATGCAATGGAGACCATTGCTTCCCGAGGGAGGATTGATCCAAATGGAGATCAGTGGCCAGCCACCTATTCCACTGTCTCAAAATAAGTGTCCATTATGGCAATTTCCTAGCTATTTTTCTATGGTTTTTTAGGTCCCAAATTTTTGAGGCTGTTTTGAGGCCCTAAACGACGTTTTTTGGAAATTCGGGGGCCAAATGGTTGCCATCAACATTCATTAAGTCAATTGAAAGTTGTAAATATTAGATAGACCTTTCCAACGAGCTATTGAATGCCCAAATCAGAGATCATATGCAAAAGTTATGACCCTAGGAAGTTGACTATTCAACTTACCACCTTGGGGCTGCAAACTTTATGACGGTTCATCTTCTAGGGTTATAGTTTGGACTTTTGGGGTTCTCACCCTCATTCTTATTGTAAATAGGCCCATTTGGCCTCATTTTGTATTCATCTTGGCACGGATGAGCGTAGCAGCCACATCTCTTCTCAGAGATAGCTACCACCATTCTAGCAATTGTATTACAGTCTATTCTATTTCTGCAATTTAATAGAATATGTGTTTATTGTATCTCTATTATCTTTGCAAAATGTATGTTATTATGATTCTATATCTG
The DNA here is from genome assembly GCA_001517045.1 of Pseudotsuga menziesii. Lineage (NCBI taxonomy): Eukaryota > Viridiplantae > Streptophyta > Pinopsida > Pinales > Pinaceae > Pseudotsuga > Pseudotsuga menziesii. The sequence goes on along the minus strand of LPNX010334047.1, from coordinate 227,070 downwards.
TTCTTTCATTTCATTCAGACATAAATCCAGATCAGTATTTGATTGCTTTAGCTGTAGAATTCTCCACTAACACATCCTCAACGAGCCTTCAATAAAAAGAGGTTCTTGTTGAGGAACCTCCTCTTCTTATTTCTTCTTGATTTGATCAACTTCTTGAAGCTCAAGTAGTGATGGGGAAGTTTATCTTGGTTCATATTTTGTTGCTACAAGGTATTATTCATGCTGAATGGAGTTGGGACTTGCAGAAACCTCATCAAGGATGATATCTATGTCACCAATATAGAGGGATGCACATCCATTACTATATGTCTCTAGATGATCCTTTTCAACTTCTAATCAAGCTTCACATTTGGTCCTCCTTTCTTATCCCTTACTCTAATTGGTACTTTGTTTGTGCTACTTCAACCAAGTTGATGCATTGTGCCCCTTGGTTTCCTTAGGATCAAGATCGTTGGAGCCTCTTTTTGAAGTAGCTCCGAAAATTCTCTTCAAGTAGGAAACACATGCATCCCATGATGCTTTAGATATTTCACTTCTCTTTTCACAAGTAGGTTGATTTTTACTCCTTTTATGCTCCTCCAAACTTGTGGGTTATTGGTTGTTCCTAAATGAGTTCACATCTGAACTATTAGGCATATATCTAAACACTCAATCAACAATGTATTCAAAAAGAACGGTGTTATGTGTTTATCCCATGAAAGAAATATATGCTTGGTATTGTTGGGGCAAATTTTTACATGTTGCTCTCAAGCTTTCTAATTCATTCATAGGAGTAGCTCATGGTGGTTTGGTACATACATATTCACAATACACAGGGTCATAAGAATAACCTTCATCCCTTATAAAATTGTAAGAAGTGTTGCAAGATGAAAACTCTTCCTCATACCATTCACATTCTTCTTCATATTGCTCATAATCATCTTCATATGAGTCATCATAATAGTAAGACATGGTTGCAACTTTTTCTTCAATGGATGGTATTAATTAAAAAGTGCAAGGATAATTCTCTGATATCACTGTAATGTTCCTTTTTTGGGAACTAGGCACACTATCCAATACATTTCAAAGAGGATTCAAAACTTTGTAATCGAAAGCATTCTTTCTCAACACCCTAATTGACAATGGATTTCACATTGAATGCATGGTTATGAGAAAATTGGGGAAGCTCATGGGAAGTGATATTAGGTTCTGATAGGATTTGACAAACCAACATATGTGGCTTCTTACTAATGTGTTGCTGATGAACTTTTACAAACAATTCATATACATCATCCTTCAATACCATGTCTGGTTTCAAAAGTAGGAAAAAGTAGTAAACCAACCTTTCTTGGTTTGATTCCAAACACCACCAAACCTTTCCAAATTTCTTATGGATTGATCATATGGGATTTAAAACATCCTAACAAACCTTAGACACTCAATGGTTTAATCACAAAACTCAACTTGACATGTTATTCAAGTTTGCACAATTTTGGACAATTTCGAGCTTTGTTAGTCATGACAGTAGGAGGTTCCAACTAACTCCAAATGGTCTCGAAATTGAAAAGCAGGGATATGGTGAATATTAAAACATCCCAAGATGACCCATGAGAACTTTGGATCTGAATTTAGGCTTCTACAAATTGGTTATTGGGCTAAGGAGAAAAGGGGAAAATTTCCTAGTAAATTGTGGTCAAATTCTAGTACCAATGTAATGTACCTTTTTGGGGGACTAGGAACACTATCCAATATATTTCAAAGAGGATTCAAAAAAATTTCATTGAAATCATTCTTTCTCAACACCCTCATTGACAATGGACTTCACACTGACTCCATGGTTATTACAACTAGGGAAGCTCAAGGGAAGTGATATTAGGTTCTGATAGTATTTGAAAAACTAATATATGTGGCTTCTTAATATGGTGTGGATGAGGAATTTTTACAAACAGTTCACATACATCCTCCTTCAATACTTTGTCTAGTTTTAAAACTAGGAAAAAATAGTAAACTAGTCTTTCTTGGTTTGATTCCAAACACCACCGAACATTTACAAATTTATTTGGATGGATCCTATGGGATTTAAAACATCCTAAATGACCTCAAACACTCAATGGTTGAATAAAAAAACTCATTTTGATATGTTATTCAAGTTTGCACAATTTTGGCCAATTTCGAGCTTTGCTAGTCATGACTGTAGGAGGTTCCAATTGACTCCAAATGGTATTGAATTTGAAAAGAAGGGATATGGTGAGTCTTATAACGTAAAAATATGACCCATGATCACTTTTTATATGAATTTACGCTTCTACGGGTTGGTTTGGGGCTAAGAAGAAAAGGGGAAAATTCCTAGTAAATTGTGGTCAAATCCCCCCTAGGGGTGGAGGCCAAATTGGCTCTCCAACTCAAGTATAACCATCCAAACCTCAAGAACAGAGTATGTGGATGTATATAATACATAAATGGTAGTCACTATTTGTGTTTATTAAGCTCTGCAAACTATTTATGAGGCACAAAATCTATATGGTAATTTTTAGGGGAATTTACTTATGGGAAAATTGCATTGATAGTTTAAATTTGACACATGAAAAGTATAATAAATGGTTCAGATGATAACTTTTGGCCCTAGGAAAATTTAGGAAGAATTTATCCAGAGTTATGCTTAGGGAGATAAAGAATCTAGTCGCAAGAGAAGATGCGACGCAAGAGAATATGCCATGGAAGAGAAGCTACGACGAGAGAAGTCAGTGACGGAAGAGGAGATGCAACAAGAGAAACCATGACTAAAGGAACTGGGACATAAGAAGAGTAAAGTGGTTGAAAAGGGAAGTTCGGTTGATCATGGGTAAGGATCCAATTAGAATAAATCCTGCTTTTGGTAATAAAGCATAAATGTATTTTGGTCCGATAGTGCCTATTTTCAATTGTGACTAAATGTACGAGAATAGAAATGACATACTGTAGGCTAACAAAAAAGAGGCATTTGATTAGGACAGGTAGAATCCTATAAAAGGGAGAACCCAAGCTTTGTGCGGGCTTGATTGTTTTTTTGGTAATTAGTACGTTGAGAAGAGAAGAAGAGAGAGTTGTTTAGCTAAGAGAACCGATCCAAGTTGTGTGTAGATCGACTATTAGGATAAGTAGAGGAGAAGTACTTAGACCCTAAACCAAAGAGCATGAAAGGAGAGAAATATGTATAAGTTGTAAATAATACTTAGAAAATATTCTGCAAGATGAGTGTGTAGACAGAAGGTGCTAACATATTTCTCATGCCAGGTGAAGAGCACCTTTGAGGTTTTTCCTAGATGAGTTTCCACGTTAACCAATGTATCTGTATATATTGATTGATGTGTTTATGTTAAATATATGCATATTATGAATAAATAGATCTGAATGTGTCGCATCCCTTCTGTTTATGAATAATCTCATGTATGTATGTGTTGCATTGTTTATTGAATGAATGTGTGATATGGCCTTCACGTTGAATGCTGCAAGATGTGTCGATTGGTAAGTAGCTTGTTAAATTGAATGAAGAGGCAAGGAGTAAGAGGTATAAACACTGGATTTGGTTAAGCATTGTAATAATGTACAACAAGAGTAGAAATCCCCACCTAACTACAGAAACCCGGTTATAGCAGTTCTCCATTAGGATATACTAGGTGATACTGCATCTGTGTCCCAGGTGTTTTCGGCTAAGTCCTGCTTTGTCGAGCCGATACATGGGTCTTTGTTGACGACAGAGGATCTAAACCTGGGTTGAACAAAGGAAAAATCCAACAAATGGTTCTGTTTTTGGGACCTTCAATCATTTTAATGGGGATATGTTGTGACACCGGACAAAGCTAGAAATTCAAGATTGGGTGGATTCTAAGGAAATAGAATTTGCATGGAAATAAAATGAAGGATCTCGGCTGAATCTGACTAAGTGGTTGGAGCAATACCTCTATACATATATTCATGAGATTTTCTTATGTAAATTCCCTGTTTTGTGGTATGAATGGTTGTTGAGGATAACAACCCAATGGGTCAACTTTCAAGGGGGAGACCTGATAGATTGAAGTCCTCAACTGATTTAGGAGCTGAAAAGTGTTAGAAACCCCATATATAGGGCAGTTGAGTTCTGGGTTGACAGTATTTTGGAAGGATATATCATTGAAATTGTTGTTGACGTGACATAATCGTACAGTGAGGAGGAAATAAAAAATTTCCAAGGACCTAGAGGTCATTATTTGAAGTCTTTAAAGGTTTGGATCAAGATGTTTATATGCGAGAAAGGGATATTAAGAATGGTGTCTGAAGAATAAGGACTTGTGCATAGAGTCCCAGGATATGTCACAAGAGAAGTTCGAGAAAAATGGAGTAGAGTAAGTTGAGATGTTTCATGTTGATAGTGGAACTGAAATAGAAGGTGGGTGTCTAAGGAGTGGAATAAGAATTTGGTTGGGAAAGAGGAGAAGGACTGCGACTGAAAGAGGAAGTTGCAGTATGATCGAAAAAAAAAGGCTACGATTCAACGTCACACTTTAATGATGGTTCTTGCGATGATGAAGAGGAATACCAACCTATACCTGAAAGAGAGGAAAAAGAAGAAGCTCCAAATCTAGAGTGCGAGTACACCATACCCACTACTCCACGTACATCTCCAGAGGTAAGATATAGAAACTCAAATCCCAGTGGATTTGTTAATCAAAGTAACAATATTCATGTGAATAGTGGACAAGGGAGCCCAACCAGCCAAGCAGTGCCTAGAAAAAATATAATGGTCAGGAACAATATTAAGCTACCGATATTTAATGGAAATGGGTTAGAAGACCCATAGCAACATTGGTTTCTATGTGAAACCATGTGGATCGTGTGACAGGTCCAAGATGAAGCCATCAAGAAGGTTCAAATGATAACAACCCTTAAGGGTCAAGAATTGGATCGATACATGAAATTCTCTTTGGTTCCAACAAGAGTCCCACGGAAAAAATTAAATCAAATCCAAGCAGGACGAATAGATGAATTCAGGAAACCCAAATCTGAGTCATTGTGCATTACATAGATTAAATAAATTAAATAATTGCCTACTAAAGTTGTTTGGGATTTAGACTAGAGATTTAAGATGTTTATGAATAAAGTAAGTTTCTAGATGTCAGATGTTCGACACAAAGAATTATTTATTGGAGCATTGTTGTTGCACATCCGGATTCCCCTGATGCAATAAAATATTATTTCACAAATCAAGGCTCTCGAACTAGCTATGAAATTGGAATCCCTGCCTATTGGAGAGACTGGTGCTATAATGATGCAAATCCCATCATAAATAGCCAAACTTATGCTGCAAATTCAATCTATTAAGAAAGGGAAGGAAGTACAAGAAGAGCTCAAGTGTACATTATGCAGAATAGAGGGGCACCACAAAGACAATTGCCCAACATGTATGAATTATGTTGCATCAGGAGCATCGAGCTCGATAAATAAAAAAGGGATGCCTTGGTGTACAATATTCCTGACTCTGAGGCCATCGGTCGGGAGAGTGTTTATACTTACATAAGACTGCAAGTGATAAATCTAGTTTATACTGCAATTTCTATCGAACAGTAGGCCATGATGAGAAATAGTGCAAGGCATATCAACTGTTGCAGGAGAAAACAATTGATAATTATTTAATTAAGAATGATGAACAATTGCAAGCTAAGTGGACTCAGGTTTAATATCCTTTGGTTCAATATCCTCAGAACCAATACCCTCAGAACCAGTATCCGCAACAACAATACCCTCAACCTAGGGGGGATGGAAATTTTAGAGTTCGAGGACAAGTAGGAGGATTTGGTCATGGGAGAGGCTAAATAATATGTTATAATTGTGGGAATCCTAAACATTTTTCCAAGGACTGCATGATTCCTACTATGACATGTTCGTATTGCAAAGATTCTAAACATCTTGTTGAGAAATGTTTGCAGTTGATTGTGAAGTAGCAGGATAGGAATGTGGGAAATATGAATCCACCGCAGAATCCCAATCTGAACCCTAATCAGAATATCCAAAATATTTACGTTGAACAAAGGGAACCACATATAGTTGTCGTAAAAAGAGGTGGTGTTGCGATGGGAGAAAATCAAGAACAACGGTATGGGACACTGCAGGTGTGACCAACAGCACAAAGGAAAGCACCATTCGATGTCTAAAATGAAAAGGAAGTATTCTTGGATGCATGACAAGAATTCGTCGATAGAAATCAAGCGTCGACTTCAGGAAGACCAATATCGGAGATGCCTGAAATATTTGATCAACTACTCTGAAAGAAACTACCCATAAAGGTTAGTAAACTAAAAGAATTATTTAAAAATTGCTTAAAGATAATCCAATATAAAGATGTTGCTGTAGAATTAACATATTTGATAAAAGAACCCCAAGAAGAGGTGCGACCAACAAAAGGGGTTAATCATATTGGGAAAAGACTGAAGCCTGTTCGTGAACTAAGGATGACTGCACAAATAGAAGACTATGATTTGGATTATATTATTTTGGACTTGGGCTCCGATGCCAACATTTTGACTAGACAAACATGGGAGAGCATGGGAAATTTGTTGACACACGACTCTGTCATTAGGGGTTCACTTCACACTATTGTCAATAACTGTCGACATATGATCCTTAAACATCGGCCTGGAAAGGATTTATCCTTTCTAGAAACACCCATATAATGATTGCAGTATCACCCAAGATGTTTAAGGGGAGATGTAAGAACCAGATTTCTGAAATGGGGAGGAGATATGTGTTTCTTCCTAACCATTCGCAACACAACCATAAATCTAGATGTATACCTTACTATTATGATACCCTGGTGTTGCAGCTGCAACAATTCTCCCCAAATTTCTTAAATTTTGGGCCCCTCCTCATGATTTAGCGTTGTTTTTAATCGTTGGATCCTTTGAACCTTTTGGTCGTGCTTTAAGTTTGGATAGGTTTGATGATTATAAATAATCTGGCTTAATTTTCGCTCGTGTGTGGAATTGTTGTAAATCTCAGTTTTTAAAGTTTGTTTTTACTGAGTTTAACGTGGATCGATTTTTGCCATTTGCAAAACGTTGTTTCAGAGGTGAAACAGTTCAATCGCTGTCAGGTTTGAAGTTTTTCTCACTTAGATCAGAGGTTGCTGTCCTGGTTTGCTTCCGCCGTTGCAGCTCTCAAAGTAGCTAAGCCTCCAAAGTATAAAGCACTCTGCCCTCCGATATGCGTCGTGTGGCTTTAACCTTTCTTCTTCCACCGTTGCGGCTCCCAAATCGACGAAGCGCCCGAAGTCTAAAACACTCCGCCAGCCGACGCGTCAGTCTTTTAGTCACTTGCCTGTAACTTTTCTTCTTCCGCCGTTGCGGCTCCCAAAGTGATTAAGATTTCAAAGTGTAAAACCTTCCGACTTCCGATGGAGAGTTTTCCCGCCCACGGGTCGCGTATCCTTAAACTTTCCTTTTCCGCCGTTGCGGCTGGGAAATTCATTTACCTTCCGATGTAAAACCTTTCGACTTTCGATTGGTTTTTTCCTTTTCCCACCCGCAACTCAGGTCTTAATTTTTCTGTCCCCCTGCGTTGATGTTTTCTCCCGAGCCCATAGGTGGATGAGACAGTGGCGCACCAGGCCATTTCTTGTGGATTAGCCGTTAGTTGGTTTAATCGGACGTTTGTTTAGAATGCAATCCCGGTCAATGATGCACATCGTTTGATTGCAGGTGGTTTCCAGAGAATGGTCAAACTACTGCGGCGCGAAGGGAGATGGGTAATTTGGTAAAAGCAGAGCCAAAACCTCAGGATCGCAAGCAGGACAAACGAAGGAAAAGACAAAGTGAATGGCGACAAAGGCACAGACCCGAAAAGAACTGTCAGTTACTCATCAGATCATGAAGGCACACAGAAAATAAAATGGGAAGATGAAGCGTTTTGAAGGACCGGAAGGTCATACGTTTGAGGGGGGGGGGGCAGCCCAAGCGGTCGGCAATGGTAGTTTAAATATTTGAAAGTAGAACTTAGAGAGGGATTTTTCCCTGGAAAAACTTGTAACTTAATGCTTGTAAGAGGAACTATTTCGTTTTACAACCAGAGACTGCAAATTTTTCCTATTGGAGGAAGTACTATGTGGAATATGTCAATGTGATTAAATGAGCAATGTTGAATGTGAACTATTTCGTTTTCAGTTGTGCCTCATTAGCTATAAGAGTGTTCTAATTTATTGAACCTATGTTCTTGTCTGAATGTTCTTCAGTACCTTTATGATGTCTTTTCCACTATGAGTAATGAAAATTTTAACTGTTGATGAGCTATCTTATCATATATACTTTTATTCATGTTTATATGTTTGGTTATAAGAATAGCTATCTGTGATTTGCCATAACACATGAATAGGGGTGCATTACTCATGAATGAATACCCAGCTCTCTAGAGATAGTTTAGTTAGTATTTATTTTCTTGCATGATTTGGATGCTTGTGAGTTCTAAGACGAGAGGTAAGAACCTGCGCATCACATTGTGACTACTCTTTGCATCTTTATCACCCTGCATGGTTAATTAGGAACTTACATATCATACTTAAGTCAAAAAATACAAATACACGATGGACCGGGCCGCAACCGGTAAAACCTTTGTTTTGTTACTTGACCTATGGTAGCCGGACCACAAACCGGACAGATTCCCTATACTAAATAGTCACGGGCTAATTGGGAACGTTAACTGGGGAGAATCCTTTGTTGTTGTTTCCTGCGAATTTCCAGGCCTCAATAGTTCTGGCGCTAGAAGGAGGGCCGCCAGTGCATGGCTGGCCGAGGAAACCCGTTTTCCTGAGATTATTCCACCGGTAACAGTTCTGAAAGCAGTGGACTTCATAATCCAATTCCAGAAGAAAGGAATAGAGAACATCTATATTATGTTGGCAACGAAGTTGTTAATGACCTGAGAAGACACACCAGGGCATATGTAAAGAAGATTGGAGGATTTCCAATCATCCCTGAATTTCCTAGAAGAGAATATAAAAAGAAAGACCGTCCTGTAGTAGAAGACTCGGTGCTGGTTGGAGACTGGGAAGAACTTGTAGAAACAGCTTTACAGGAAGTTGTACTACCTTTGAGTCAAGAAGGCCCAGATACCCCTCACAGTTCTCCTACTCACACTCCTATTGGCTCACCTTCTCACTCTCCACCCAGACTCATGGCAGGAGTAAATGCTAATCCACCACCCAACCCACCTAATCCACCACCTGCCTGGAGAGCCAGATCACCTTTAAATCTAACGCCTCCGCTACATGATTTACCTCAATCCTTTGAAAATATGCTGCCCAAATTCGACCCAAATGAGAAGATACTAGTAGATGATCACCTGCAAAGTTTTTACTTGGAAATAGAAGGGTTGAGGGTTGGGGAGCATGAGGATGTAGTTTGCAGACTATTTCTGCATACCCTTAAAGGAGCTGCAACATCATGGTATTTTGGTTTGCCTGCTAACTCTATCCCTGATTAGGATACCTTCGAGAGAATTTTTAGAAGTAAGTATGCGATTCAAAAGACTCATGTAGCCCTCATGAAAGGACTATGCGCCTTGAAGAAAGAGAGAAAGGAGAAGGTGCACAATTTTACTCAAAGATTTGCGGCATACCTCAAGAATTTCTCTAACGCTGACAAACCTTTGGACAAGGTCCTGATTGAATATTATACCTCAGCTTTAGGCCCTGATTTGGCCATGTTTTCCAAGGGTAGGGCCAAGCCTACTTTGACGGAAACCTATGAAGAGGCGAAAAAGGTGGAAGCTGAAAGAGAAAGTATCGAAGACTATCCCGAACAGGTAGGAGAGAAAGGTGGGGGAAGGAAAGCCTTTTGTTTACTAAGCCTAAGGAAGAGAAATCACCAGATTATGAAAGTATGGCCAAAATGATGCAAAAGCTTTCTAATAAAATCATAGACTTGGAGAAAGAAAAGGAAGCACAAAAGTTCTATAAGCCCTATTATAAGAAAAGAGAGGATAACAATTAGTCTCAACCTCCTCCACACAATTCTGCATCTATGAATTTAACAGAGGTAGGCATGGACAATTTTTGCACTTTTCACCAACAACCACACTCTAAAAAGAATTGTCCTCAATGGATAAACTCGGTGACGTTGGTCATGAATCAACTGTTGGATTCTAGATTAACAGAAGAGGGAGAGGAAGAAAGAAAAGAGAATACTACTCAACGAAAGAAAAAGAAGAGGAAACCATGGTTTTGTGGGATTCTGTTTCGTTATTTGATGCTGAAGGGGAAAACAATCAAGGGTATAGGGACGTCATGGAAACCAACGTAGCAACAAGAAGCCAGGGGTCGGTTAAAGAAGATAGTCTCCTACTCCCAAAGATCAAGAGGCTTCAGCAAAATGTTAAAAAATTTCAAAATAGATCCTTAGCTGATAATATTCCAGAATTCACTATTACCAGCCAAGATCCTAAGCAGAATAATATGTTGGCCAAGCTAAATGAAGAAAAGATGAATGTTGATAAACCTCATCCCATTGAGCAGCAGATGGATTATGACATCATGGAAGATATTAATAAGGCGAGGGAAAACATTTCACTATTTGAAATGTGTAAAGTGCCACAGCAAAAAGAAAGACTATTGAAAGCACTTGAAGCATTGGACGAGAGAACGCCCACTGTTAATCAACCTCAAAAAGAAGAAGAAATCAGAGAAACCAGCATTGGAGGTAAGTATAAGAGCAAACAACCACCTTTCCTCCTCACTTTTGAAATTTTCAATCACAACGTACATAATTGTCTGGTGGACTCAGGGGCGTCTGTTAATGTCATGCCAATATCAGTCTGTAAAAAGATAAATGGGCAGCCTAAGCCATCCACGTGGAGGGTTGTTCAGTTGGATAGGACGGATGTAAAGGTAATTCGTGAGATGGAAGATGTCCTAGTCCATCTGGCATCAAATGATAAAGTGTGCCAAGTCATTAATATTGTGGTGGCTGATATACCAGACGCTTACGGTCTTGTCCTAAGCAAAAATTGGTCGGCCAAACTAAATGGATATTTTGCTTCTGATTGGTCATGTCTGTGGTTGCCGTATAAAGGGAGTCTGAACCAAATTAAGATTTTGAGGGAGCCTCACATGAAATACAACGTTACTCAACTGGATGAGAAGAATGAACCAGTGGATTCTGTATTAGGAAACTATTTTATTGAGTTGGAACCAGGAAACTACCAAGCAGAAGAAGCCAGCAACACATCAGACACTCAGCTTGATCTCCTTCGATTCTCACAGGCTGATGAGATTGACTGTAACATAGTAAACTTAGCAGTAGGAGTAGATTCGCATGCAGTAGTTAGTGATTTTTGGACTTTGTTTTTTGATGGCTCCAAGACCTTAGAAGGGTCAGGGGCCGGCTGTGTCCTGATCGACCCCCAGAAGAATAAACATTTTCTTTCATGTAGATTAGAGTTTGAATGTACAAATAATACAGCTGAGTATGAAGCGCTGGTGCAGGGCTTAAGGAAAGCGATTGAATTAAAGGTAAGTAATCTAAAAGTTTTTGGAGACTCTGAAATTATTGTGAAACAAATCTGGAATCAAATACATTGTGTTTCCCCTCACTTGAAAGCTTACCAAAATGAGGTATGGGACCTACTTAAATGTTTTAATGCATTCAATATTATTTCAATTCCAACACTTAAAAATGCAGCGGCTGACTTGTTGGCCACATCAGCCGCTAGGTTAGTACCCACTAATAATCGATGCTCTGTTGAATTACTTTTCAGGCCCTCAGTACCTGATATGATTACCAACCTACGAGTGTTCGATTATGACCAGCAAATTATAGAATGCTTAACGAATGACGAGGTATTTAAAGGAGCAATTATAGATGATGAAGAACATCAGGCCGAGCTGAAGTATGATAATTTCATCCCGAAGGGAGTCAGAATGTTAGAAATAATGTTCAATTTAAATGAAAAGTTCAGAAGACCAGCCAACATGAAAACCCACAGCTCATCTCTACAGTTCGAGATGATAAATTTAGGGACTGAGACAAATCCTAAATTTGTGAATCTTGGCAAATGTTGTTCACCAGCAGAAAGAGACAAGTTCGTCAGTCTGTTTAAACAATACAAAGATGTTTTCGCATGGATATACAAAGATTTGAAAACATATGACACCAACATCATTAAACATGTTATTCCCATCAAAGCTGGTGTCAAGCCGTATCATCAACCTTTAAGAAAGATGCATCCAAAATTGGAACCGCTGATTCAAAGTGAAGTGAAGAAATTATTGGATGCTAGAATCATTTTTAAGTTCAAACACTCTGAGTGGGTATCAAATCTGGTACCAGTGAGGAAAAAATCTGGAGAAATCAGGCTCTGTGTGGATTTCAGGAATTTAAACCGTGCTTCGGACAAAGATAACTATCTTGTTCCACCCATGGAGCAACTGCTACAAGTGGTTTCAGGTTCTGAATTGTTTTCGTTATTAGACGGTTTCTCTGGCTACAATCAAGTATTAGTAGCAGGAGAAGACAGATTGAAGACAACGTTCAGAACCAAATGGGGAACCTTTGCCTACAGAAGGATGCCTTTTGGGCTTATAAATGCTGGAGCAACGTTTCAGAGGGCTATGGGCATAGCTTTCCGCGGATTGATTGGCCGTAGTGATGTAGTGTACCTTGATGATATTACGATATTCTCAAAGAAGAGAGAAGAGCATGCTTTTCATTTAAGGCAGATTTTTGAACGCTGTCAGAAATATAGCATCTCGCTCAATCCCAAAAAGTGTGTGTTCGCAGTCACGGAGGGAAAATTGTTGGGTCATATAGTTTCAAAGAAAGGAATCTCTATAGATCCAGAAAGAATTAAGGCCATTGAACAGATCCCGTTACCCCATAATAAAAAAGGGATGCAATCATGTATGGGAACTATAAACTTCGTATGAAGATTTGTGCTTGATTTCGTTCAGATCGTCAAGCCGCTGCAGCAGATGGTGAAGCAAAATGCACAATTCAAATGGACTGAGATTGAGAAGAACGCTTTCAGCAAAATTAAAACTGCTGTTGCACATGCACCCTCCCTGAAAATCCCAGATTTCGATAAAGACTTTATTCTGTATACCTTTGCATCAGATGATTCGCTAGCAGCTGTGCTTACGCAAAAGGAAGATGGAAGGGATGAATTCCCAATATCTTTCATGAGCACTGGTCTACAAGGGGCCGAATTAAATTACCCAGCCATTAATAAACAAGCTTACGCGGTATTTAAGGCAGTAAAGCAATTCAGGCCTTATATCTTAAAAAATCGAACCAAGGTGATCGTCCCCTACCCAGCTGTAAGATCCCTTCTTGCACAGAAGGAGTTAGGAGAAAGAAGGGGCAACTGGGTAACAACTCTTCAAGAGTACGACCTTGAATTCAAACCAGCCTCTATAGTTAAGGGACAACGGTTGTGCAAACTGATGACTGAAAATGAAAAAAATGAAGAACACGCCTGGGAGGATGAAGCCGAATTACATGTAATGGAGGTATGTCCTTTGTTTACATCTCCCGACTCTTGGTATAGAGACCTCGTGCATTACCTACAGGCAGGGTTGTTTCCAGAACATTGGAATTCTAAGCAAAGAAGAGCGTTGCGTCTTAAATCAGCTTCCTATCAAATTGTTGAAGGAGTATTATTCAAAAAAAATTATGACGGAGTTCTTCTGAGATGCTTAGAGAAAGAAGATGCAGAAAAAGTAATGACAGAGTTGCATGACGGGCCTGCTGGGGCACATTATTCAGGGGATACTACAGCCCACAAAATCCTCAGAGCCGGTTACTATTGGCCTACGCTCTTCAAAGATGCACACGCACATGTCAGGAAGTGTGACATTTGCCAAAGGTGTAGTGGAAGACAACCTAAAGCAGCAGCACCCCTAAAACTTGTCAGGATCACGGAGCCATTCAAGCAATGGGGGTTGGATATCATTGGAGAAATAAAACCAAATTCCTCCCTGCAACACAAGTACATTCTGACCGCGATCGATTATTTCACTCACTGGGTTGAAGCTATCTCGTTGCGCAAGATAAATGAAGACGCGGTCATCAGCTTCCTACAAGATCATATCATGACCAGGTTTGGAGTTCCAATTTCGTTAGTCTTTGATAATGCTAAGTACTTTTCATCAATTAAATTAACTGCTTTTGCTCATGATAAAGGGATAAAATTGCATTATGCTGCTAATTACTACCCGCAAGGAAATGGCCTAGGTGAATCCACTAACAAAAATCTGATTAGAATTTTAAAGAAGACTGTGATAGAAAACCAGAGGAGCTGGCACTCAGCGCTACCAAACACCCTTTGGGCCGATAGAGTCACCCCCAAGTCTCCAATAGGAGTGTCTCTGTATACCTTGGTGTATGGTAAAGAAGCCATTCTTCCCCCCAACATCATGCTACCCTCTTCCATAATAGCTCAAGAGTCCAGAGGGTCGGAGAATGAAGTTTTGCAGATGAGGATATGCAATCTTCTGAAAGCAGAAGAGGCTAGATCTCAAGCCAGAGAACGCTCTAAGCAACAACAGGAGTTAGTAAAGAGATGGTTCGACAAACATAAAGCTGGAAAAAAAGACTTTGAAGTGGGAGACTTAGTCCTCAAATGGGATCACCCCCATGATGAGAAAGGAAAGCATACTAAATTCCAGCAGTTGTGGGTAGGCCCTTTTCAGATTGCGGCAAAGCTTGGCCCTTCTACTTATAAGTTGCAAGATTTACAAGGGTGGGAGGAGAACTTACCAGTAAATGGTTTGGTTCTCAAGCCTTATTTTTCCTGAGTTTCTTTGAGTTCTTCTGTCTTGTATATAAATAATATGTTTGGCTGTCTTTTGAGTCATGTTTTTCAGTTGGTTTTAGTTTGAGTTTTCTTGATTTCAATAAAGGGAACGAGCCCATGGTTGCATGGGGAACACCAAATTTTTTGGAAATGATAAACATTTTTGGGCATCAAACTATGTGTTGTTGTTTGTCTAAAAGAACTTCTTCCAGTTTAGCAGTTTTCTCGAATAGCTCTGAGTGCATTGAAGTCATGCTTAACCCCTGTGAAATAAACCGAATTCAAAGAGTCTGGAATACTATGTTGAGGCTCCATCCACGTCACACTTAAAATGTTCTAAGGGGCGACAGCAAAGGACCCATGGAAAGGAGCAAGGTGAACAGTATATTAAATATAAATGATCCCATGCCAAGAAACGAATGCTAAAAGGCAAATAAGAGTCAAAAAACTCCTATGAAAGCATCATACATCAAAGCAAATGCTGAATCATAAGTACTAAATTGTCGAAAGTTCCTCTCCGTCCGTGAGCTGAAACATGAAGTACACTGCTCACACAAAAGGACACTATGGGATAGAGGAGCCTGAATTAAAATTCAGAAAGAAAGGCATGCAAGAGGACTAATATGAAAAGGGACAAAAGTCCAAAAGCACAAAAGCGCTAAAGTGGCACGGGAATGAGGAACAAACGAATATTTCTGTTTACCATATGCTACAATCCTGTGGTGTCCAAGCTATCAGCTACCTGAAGACAAAATTAATAATGAAATTCATCCTCTGGCCTCAACAGAGTTATCGGGACTTGAAAATCTTGGTTTCCACTCTCCCAAATTGGACTATCATCAATGATTAAAGCTACACACTTCCGTCACTTGAGAAATCCATATAACTGGAAGAATTCAATAGATGCATTTGTTGTTAAATAGTCTGTCACTCAAAGAATAATCGCCCAGAGATCTAGGTTCACCATGTAATCGCCAATTGTTGCAGCTGCAACAATTCTCCCCAAATTTCTTAAATTTTGGGCCCCTCCTCATGATTTAGCGTTGTTTTTAATCGTTGGATCCTTTGAACCTTTTGGTCATGCTTTAAGTTTGGATAGGTTTGATGATTATAAATAATCTGGCTTAATTTTCGCTCGTGTGTGGAATTGTTGTAAATCTCAGTTTTTAAAGTTTGTTTTTGCTGAGTTTAATGTGGATCAGGTTTTTGCCATTTGCAAAACGCTGTTTCAAAGGCGAAACAATTCAGTCGCTACCAGGCTTGAATTTTTCGTCACTTAGATTGGAGGTTGCTGTCTTGGTTTGCTTCCGCCGTTGCAGCTCTCAAAGTAGCTAAGCCTCCAAAGTATAAAGCACTCCACCCTCCGATATGCGTCACGTGGCTTTAACCTTTCTTCTTCCGCCATTGCGGCTCCCAAATCGACTAAGCGCCCGAAGTCTAAAACGCTCCACCAGCTAACGCATCAGTCTTTTAGTCGCTTGCCCGTAAATTTTCTTCTTCCGCCGTTGCGGCTCCCAAAGTGATTAAGATTCCGAAGTGTAAAAACTTTCGACTTCCAATGGAGAGTTTTCCCGCTCGCGGGTCGCGTATCCTTAACCTTTCCTTTTCCGTCATTGCGGCTGGGAAAGTCATTTAGCTTCCGATGTAAAACCTTCCGACTTCCGATTGGTTTTTTCCTTTTCCCGCCCGTAGCTCAAGTCTTAACTTTTCCGTCCCCCAGCGTTGATGTTTTCTCCCGAGCCCGTAGGTGGACGAGACAGTGGTGCACTGGGCCATTTCTTGTGGATTAGCCGTTAGTTGGTTTAATCTAACATTTGTTTAGAATGCAATCCCGGTCAATGATGCACATTGTTTGATTGCAGGTGGTTTCTGGAGAATGGTCAAACTATTGCGGCGCGAAGGGAGATGGGTAATTTGGTAAAAGCAGAGCCGAAACCTCAAGATCGCAAGCAGGACAAACGAAGGAAAAGACAAAGTGAATGGCGACAAAGGCACAGACTCAAAAAGATCTGTCAGTTACTCATCAGATCATGAAGGCGTACAGAAAATAAAATGAGAAGATGAAGCGTTTTGAAGGACCGGAAGGTCATACGTTTGAGGGGGGGGAAGCCCAAGCGGTCGGTGGTGGTAGTTTAAATATTTGAAAGTAGAACTTAGAGAGGGATTTTTCCCTGGAAAAACTTGTAACTTAATGCTTGTAAGAGGAACTATTTCGTTTTACAACCAGAGACTACAAATTTTGCCTGTTGGAGGAAGTACTATGTGGAATATGTCAATGTGATTAAATGAGCAATGTTGAATGTGAACTATTTCGTTTTCAGCTGTGCCTCATTAGCTGTAAGAGTGTTCTAATTTCTTGAACCTATGTTCTCCAGTACCTTTATGATGTCTTTTCCACTATGAGTAATGAAAATTTTAACTGTTGATGAGCTATCTTATCATATATACTTTTATTCATGTTTATATGTTTGGTTATAAGAACAACTATCTGTGATTTTCCATAACACATGAACAGGGGTGCATTACTCATGAATGAATACCCAGCTATCTAGAGATAGTTTAGTTAGTATTTATTTTCTTGCATGATTTGGATGCTTGTGAGTTCTAAGACGAGAGGTAAGAACCTGCGCATCACATTGTGACTACTCTTTGCATCTTTATCACCCTGCATGGTTAATTAGGCACTTAGATATCATACTTAAGTCAAAAAATACAAATACACGGCGGACCGGGCCGCAACTGGTAAAACCTTTGTTTTGTTACTTGACCTACGGTAGCCGGACTGCAAACCAGACGGATTCCCTATACTAAACAGTCACGGGCTAATTGGGAACGTTGACTGGGGAGAATCCTTTGCTGTTGTTTCCTGTGAATTTCTAGGCCTCAACACCTTGTTTCACTAGCCAATATTTAACCATTCATAGCATAACCAAAATCCCCAATTGCATCAGCATGTATCTAACCAACTATTCATCTACAAGAATTAAACCAATACGGAATATAAGTCATAAGAGATAACGAAAAAGACAGTGCATAATCATCCTCATTTGTAAAAACGATTCACAACAGAGAACATTGAAAGATGCTACAAGACAACAAGATCATATTATAGTCCACACTTTGTCGTTACAAAATGGTCCAATTGACCAACTACTAACTAACTTGACCAAACTTCCTTGTTTGTCGACTTCTTTTCCCTTCGCGGTTGGTCTGTTGTTCTTGTTGATGCTCTCTTCATCACTAGTGGTACTGCACTTTGTGTGATCTAGACCTGTGCCAACAGGCCCCCAACACAAACTTGTGAATTTCCCTCGAGCCGCCCCAGCTAGACGCTACTAGTG
Source organism: Pseudotsuga menziesii (assembly GCA_001517045.1). NCBI lineage: Eukaryota > Viridiplantae > Streptophyta > Pinopsida > Pinales > Pinaceae > Pseudotsuga > Pseudotsuga menziesii. Next base: position 208,957 of record LPNX010334047.1, on the reverse strand, counting down.
TGTTGAGCTACTCCTGGAAGTCATCATATGTTGCCTTGACTTGGTCAACATCCTGATTGTTGCGCACTCTTCCATCACCTCCTTTGTTGGGTGTTCGACGCCCATCTATTGGAATTTCTCCCATTAGGTCTTGAGATGTGTCATTCCTTCCATTGCCTTTAGTGCCACCTATTCTGCTTTATTTTGGAGCTCGTCCAAGTGCGGTGTTCTTGATTGATTCCTTATATGTGCCTTGTTGACTTGATGTTGCATTTCTTTCATTTCTGGTGCTTTTGTTACTTGCACTAATGGGGAAATCGTTCTGAGCGATCCCCTCAATGTTTCGTTCTACAACAATGGAACCATTTATTGACACATTGCTCTGTCGTCAAGGGTTCACTTCACATTTATTTCAACAACCGTCGACATAGGATCCTTAAACATCAGCCTAGAAACGATTTAACCTTTCTAGAAACACCCACGGAGTGAGTGCAGTATCACCTGAGATGTTTAAGGGGAGCTACAGGAACCATGTTTCCGCAATGGGGAGAGTACATGTGTTGCTTCCTAAACATTCGCAACACAACCAAAAAATACAAATGTATACCATACAATCATGCTACCCTGCTTGCACTAACCAATATTTAACCACTCATAGCATAACCAGAATTCCCAATTTCATCAGCATGTATCTAACCAACTATGCATCAACAAGCATTAAACCAATGCAAAATATTAGTCATAAGAGATCACGACAAAGACTATGCATAATCATCCTCATTCATAAAAGAGATTCACATTAGAGAACACTGAAAGAAGCTACAAGAAAACAAGATCATATTATAATCCACAGATGCAAAATCATACACAGCAGAACAATCCCATATATGTGGAAATTAAGGCCAGCAATAGATTAATTTTACTCACAACAATTATCAATTGATCATGCAAAATTGCTAACAAGAGAGACTGAATATGGAGCTGTAACACTAAATTGTATTAACTGAGTGTACAATAGCCAACCCTGTAATAACATAGGTTGCTGAATAAATAGAATACATCAAGAAATCAAATGCATGAGGAGGCATCCAAATCTAGCATAAAGCAGGCTTACCAAAAATAAGTAAATCCCCCGTAGGTGTAAAAAGCTGATCCCAAATCTGTCATGGAGCTCACGAATTGGAAAAAAGGCATAGGCAAGCTAAAGAGTGGTGGAATGGTAGCTCATACATGCTTTTGCATGGAGAAAAGAGAGGATGATGTGTAGGACAAAAAACAAGTCAACCTCACCTAGTCTAGCTTTTCCTTTTGCCTTAAAACACTGAAAAAGCAGGCAATAAAGCAGAAAAAGCAGAAGGGCGCCTAGGAGGCCATGAATAAAGCAAAATTGATTCCTTTAGCTCTCCCATGCGCTACATGAGTCAAATGTGGCAAGTTTGACCTCTATGAATAGGCAAATAGCAACTTGCACAAGGTGGGACACATGAACTAGGAAAATAAGACAAAAATAAATGAATTAATGTCTAAGTGGGTAAACTATGGGTTGATTATTCTAACACCCCCCCTTAAGCCTGACTTATGAGTAATATATCAGAAAATTATAGGGCCTAGCAACAAGGCTTAGTCACCCTTTACATACTCCAAATCCATTTAAACAAGGAAAGAGGCGAAACCAACTTGGGAAAATCCTCCCTTAAACATGGACTGTAAAACAAAATTGTAGAATCTTGTCTTCACTCATGCTTTCACAGCATGATCAGCAATCCCTAGCAGTGATTTGAGATTGCTGAAGGTCTTCTCACAAAATGCTTTGGTGAAGATGTCATCTACTTATTCTGAAGATGAATAGAAGAGTAGGTGAATGGTGCCATCATGCACGAGT
>LPNX010334047.1:191188-203360 GCA_001517045.1 Pseudotsuga menziesii | reverse complement strand
TGGCAAGTTTGACCTCTATGGATAGGCAAATAGCAACTTGCACAAGGTGGGACACATGAACTAGGCAAATAAGACAAAAATAAATGAATTAATGTCTAAGAGGGTAAACTATGGGTTGATTATTCTAACAATATACATGGAAAACTTTCTTAGATCTTATCGATTGATGCATCCATTGATGCCCCCTTAATGGTTACAAATCTATTTCTATTTATAGGCTCACTTTGTCATTACCATTAAATGGTCCAATTGACCAACTACTAACTAACTTGACCAAACTTCCTTGTTTGTCGACTTCTTTTCCCTTCATGGTTGGTCCTTTGTTCTCATCGATTCTCTTTTTGTCGTTGGTGGTATCGCACATTGTGCACTCTAGACCCATGCCAACAAAAGTTGAGACTCGTATGGTTTCATGTCTAGATCCGATTAGCGAATCATTTGAAGGTTCTACCTATCAGTCGACTGACTCAAGTGCCTTTTGAAATAGAAGGCCTAAAAACTTATGTTGATTTCAAAGTGATTGACATTGTGGATGATACAAATCCATACCCTGCACTTCTAGGGATCGACTGGGCAATTGATAATCAAAGAGTTATAAATTTTAAGAAAATAATCTTAACATTTGAAGATTCAGAGATAAGGGTGGTTGCACCAATTGATCTGCTGAAAGGATAGAGATATGTCGAATAAGTGAATAGTGAAGGACAAGGAGATTATCTAAACCAAATTTATAGCATCACATCTACAGGGGATTATTATGTAAACCCCACGACCGACGAAAATCTCAGTAGGTGAAGTGTTATTTCATGTACATCGAACTCTGGAGAAGCCTTGGAAAACCATCTGAACCGATTGCATGAAGTATCGATGAGAATATGCACAAGAATTACACAGTCTATGCAACGGGTAGGTAGTGAGGCAAGTGAGTTACCCACATATGAAGGATTACCTAACCTGGTATCTTTTCTAACAGAATTTGAAGACAAAGTTACAGAAAAATCAACGCTTATTCACTCAGGACTTTGCGTTGAAAGCTACACCTTCCAGATGGTGGGTCGTACATAAACAATCTATCTCAGACTGGCCTCAATGTCGTAAATTGATGGAGATGCGATTTGGAGAGAAGATGAGTTATACTGGCCAAAAGTACATAGGATTGACTAATCCTATTGAGAACATTGAATACTGTCATGTGACATGTGAGGCATGCCCGCGACAGGAATGGGTTCATTATTTTGTACATACAATGGATATGCTACCAAGGCAATGATACATGTCAATTGAGTTGCGACGAGGGACTCTTGAATAGGATGAACTAGCTGCTAGCTTTACACACACATTCAAATTTTTCGGCGATCATCCGTCAATTGATGTTGTGTTACAAGTGATCAAAACAAAGATATTCAAAGATATCCCTATGTCGACATCAAACTTTAATAAGAGCAACATGACAGTCTAGCACTTGATGTACTGTTATAATGTGTCGGGTGGACCCGATGATGATGACCCATGAGACATAAACATCCCAGAATATGAAGGTACTCGCGCGACGGAGGGACTTGGTATTTCAAGTAACCAATTCCTAAATTCATTAAAAACCAAGAAAATAAACATTGGATCTCTAGAGAATCCCAATTTCACTAACATGGGGGTTATTGGGATGATGAAACTGTCGAGAGGATCATAGACTTACTACATGAATTCCAGGATCTGTTCCCTACAAAATGTTTAGAGATGAAGGGGATTATTGGAGACCTTGGAGAGATGAACATATCATTAGATCCCGATGCAAGGCCTATGAAGTAGTAACCATACCGACTTAATCCATGGTATAAAGAAAAATGCAAGATAGAATTAGATCAAATGTTAGATGTGGGTATGATAGAACTGATTGAAGAATCGGAATGGACCAGCTTGATAATAGTGCGAGATAAGAAGACTACCGATGAAGTAGGAATATGCGTCGAACTAAGAAAGCTAGACAATGCCTACTTGCATGACTCATTTCCGACTCTGTTTATAGATGAGGTATTAGAAAATGTCAAGGATCAAGAAGTTTATTCTTTTACTGATGGGTTCTCTTGCTACCATTCAATCAGAATCACAAAGGAAGATCGACACAAGACAACCTTTGTGGTAGAAAGGGTATTTTTTCAATACAGAGTCATACCCTTTTGACTCAATAATGCTACTACTATCTTTTACAGGATAGTAGTGGTTGTGTTCAAGAATTTTATTCATAAGTTTATTGAGGTCTACTTAAATGACTAGACGTTGTTTAGGCTCATAAAGGATCACATTGAGAGCCTTAGAATGATGTTGGAATAGTGTCGACGGTATCAAATTCCATTGAATTTAAAGAAATGTATATTTTGTGCCCCATTTGGAATTTTGTTGGGCCATGTCATTTATCGCGATGGAATCCTGGTCGACCTTGCAAAAATTGTGATCACTGTCAACCTACCACCCCCTACGACAGTGAAGCAGCTCATAATGGCATTAGGACATGTTGCTGCCGCAACCGTTCTCCCCGAATTTATTTTTACTTAAACTCTGGGCCCCGCCTCATCATTTTACTTGGTTTGATCGTTAAAGACTTGAGCCTCTTCGGCATATCTGTTTTTCATTTTACTTCGAAGATGAATGTCAGTCGGTTTATGTTTTCCCCGTTCAGTTTTGGTTTGAGTCATGGATGCCGGTGTACTGGTCGAAAAAGGGGAAATCTTTGTTTTTCAGAGTTGCCTTTTCGTGGAAAGAACGAACCTATCTGTGCCTGAGCTATTTGAATACTTGGTTTTTTTTCTGTAATCGGCCCCCTTTTAGTTCCAGGTCGGAAGCTGTCAGTTTCTCTCCCGCCGCCGTTGTGGCTCCCAGATCGTTTCAGCGTCCGATTTCTTAAAGCCGTCCGATGCCCGATTTATGTTAACTACTAATCGCTTGTCCGTAGCTTCTGCTCGCCCGCCGTTGCGGCCGGGAAGAGATAGTCAGCTTCCGATTTGAGTCTCTTTCGACATCCGACTAAGTTCTTCCCGTCTGTTCCGCGTATCCTCTAGCTATCCTCCTCTGTCGTTGCGGCTCCCAGAGTCTTCCGACTTCCGAAGATAAAACCGTCCAACGTCCGATTTATGACCTATCCCGCCCGCATTTCGCCTGTCCGCGACTCAAGCCTCATCCGGCGTTGCGGCTGGCTGAACCCTCTAGCCTGCGAGCTCACTTACATCTGACGGCCGACTTGAATTTTCCCGCCGATGACCATAGGATATTTTGCCAGATCCGTGTGTGTTTCGCTCGACCATTTCATTGCAGAATGATGGTTAATTAGTTATATTTGTTGATTGAACCATGCTCGTGAGTTGAATGCAGGCATTTTCCAGGCGGCCGGTCAATCTGCCACAACAAGGAGAAAGACTAACCCGTTTGGTGAAGGTATGATTGAAATGAGGCGAATGGAGGATGAAATCTGGAGATGTAAAGGCGTGATCCCAAAAACGGATCAATTACCGAGTGTTTCATGATCACCTGCTGACAAAAGATCGGAATATGAAGCGTTGGAGAAACTGAAAAGTCACACGCTTGAAGGCAGCCCAAGGGGCAGTAGTTCTAGTTTAAATATTTAGAAGTAGGACTGAGAAAGGGCTTTTTCCCCTGGAAAATTTTGGTAAATGTTTGCTTGTAAGAGGAACTACTTCGTTTTGCAAAGGAAACTGCAAATTTGTCTATCGGAGAGAGTGAAAAGTGGAATGTATCAGTGCAACTCAATGAATAATGTTGAAGAGGAACTATTTCGTTTTCAGCCGTGTTTTCATTTACTGTAAGAGTATTTAATGTTCTGAACCTATGTTCTGGTTAAATGTTCTTCAGTAGTTTTTTGGGATATTTTTCACTGTGAGCAATAAATGTTGCAATAAAATGATCGGCTATCCGGTTATTTAAATATCTGTAAGCGTTCATGTGCTTTAGAAGAAGTATCAGCTATCTGTGATTCCTCTTAATGTATGTGAAAATGTATTGCTCATCCAAAATGATAACCTTTCTCCCTAGGGATAGATTAGATAGTTAGTTTATTTCTTTGTATCTGGTTTGGTTGCTTGCGAGCACAAGACGAGAGGTAAGAACCTGCGCATCACGTTGTGACCGCTCCCTGCATCTTGACCCCCTTGCATATCATTTCTTTAAGTCAAAATACAAAAACTCGATGGGCCAGGCCGCAACCGGTAAAGCTTCAGTTTTGTTTCTTGACCTACGGTAGCCGGACCGCAAACCGGACGGATTCCCTATTCCAAACAGTCAATGTGCTAGTTGGGAACGTTGATTGGGGAGAATCCCTTACTGTTGCTGCCTACGAATTTCCAGGCCTCAACAGTTTTGGCGCTAGAAGGAGGGCTAGAGGATACGCGGAACGAACGGGAAGAACTTGTAGAGACTGCCTTACAAGAAGTTGAGCTGCCCTTGAATCAAGAAAACCTGGAGACCCCTTACATTTCTCCTATTCATACCCCTGTGGGTTCACCTCCACAGTCACCACCATTACTCATGGCCAGCGTTAACGTAAATGTACCTTCGCCCCCACCACCAAATCCACCACCACCGGCATGGAGAGCCAGATCACCCCTAAACCTCACCCCCCCTTTGCATGACCTTCCTCAAGCCTTTGAGAAGTTGTTGCCTAAATTCGATCCCAATGAGAAGATATTGGTAGATGATCATTTGCAGAGTTTCTATCTAGCCATAGAAGGATTAAGGGCGGGGGAACATGAAGATGTGGTTTGTAGACTTTTCCCGCATTCCCTCAAGGGAGCTGTGGCCTCTTGGTATTTTGGATTGCCCGCCAACTCTATCCCAGACTGGGATACCTTTGAAAGAATGTTCAGGAGCAAGTACGCAGTCCAAAAGACTCACACGGCCCTCATGAAAGGGCTGTGTGCATTGCAGAAAGAAAAAAAGGAAAAAGTGCACAGTTTCACACAAAGGTTTGCAACATATCTAAAAAAATTCTCGGAAATAGATAAGCCTTCAGACAAAGTACTGATTGAATACTATACTTCAGCATTGGGCCCTAACTTGGCCATGTTTGCAAAAGGTAGGGCCAAGCCTACCTTGACAGAAACCTATGAAGAAGCAGAAGTGGTGGAAGAAGAAAGAGAAAGCATTGAGGACTATCCAAAGCAATCAGGAGAGAAAGGTGTGGGCAGAAAACCCTTATTTTTCACCAAGCCTAAAGAAGAAAAGACCCCAGATTATGAAAGCATGGCTAAAATGATGCAAAAGTTGTCCAATAAGATCATAGACTTAGAAAAAGAAAAGGAAGCACAGAAGTTCTTCAGGCCATATTATAGGAGAAGAGATGACAGCAATCAGCCCCAACCTCCTCCTCAAAAAACTGCATCCATGAATCTGACTGAGATAGGGATGGAAATTTTCTGTACTTTTCATCAACAGCCTCATTCTGAAAAGAACTATCCGCAATGGATAAATTCAATGGCATTGGTCATGAACCAGATGTTGGATTCGAGATTAACGGAAGAAGATGATGATGAGAAGAAAGAAAATGTTGTTTCTACCTCTACACAAGAACAAGAAGAAGAGACCATGGTATTATGGAATTCTGTCTCCTTACTAGATGCAGAGGAGGAAAATAATCAAGGACCTAAGGGCGTCAGGGAAGCTAACGTGACAACTAGAAGCCAAGGGACGATTAGTGATGATAGTCTTTTACTTCCAAAGATCAGGAGGCTGCAAAGAAATGTGAAGAAGAAGTTCCAAGATAAATCCTTGGCTGATCAGATTCTGGAATTCACCATTACCATCCAAGATCCTAAATAGAACAGAACGTTGCCTAAACCAAATAAAGAGAAGGTGGGTGCTGATCAATCTCAGTCCATTAAACAACAAATTGAATATGACCTTGTTGAAGATTTAAAGAAGATAAAGGCAAATGTCCCGCTGTTTGAAATGTGCAAAGTACCCCAGCAGAAAGAAAAGTTGTTGAAGGCACTTGAAACGTCAGGAGAAAAGCTACCCACCGATAATCAGCCTCGAGATGAAGAAGAAATTGGAGAAGCTAGTACCGGAGGTATGTCTAAGACTAAACATCCACCTTTCCTCCTGACGTTCAAAATCTTTAATCATAACGTGCACAATTGTCTGGTAGACTCAGGAGCGTCAATTAATGTCATGCCCATATCAGTATGTAAGAAAATAAACGGGCAACCTAAGCCATCCATGTTGAGGGTGGTGCAGTTGGATAGGAGACGTTAAGGTGATTGGTGAAATGGATGATGTCCTAATCCGCCTAGCATCCGATGACAGAGTATGCCAAGTTATTAACATCATGGTGGCTGATATACCAGACGCTTACGGCCTGGTGTTGAGCAGAAATTGGTCAGCTAAGTTGAATGGATATTTCGCCTCAGATTGGTCACATCTTTGGCTGCCATACAAAGGGAGTCCCAATCAGATTAAGGTTCTGGGAGAACCTCACATGAAGCACAACGTTACTCAATTGAATGAGAAGAACATACCAGTCGAATCTGTGTTGGGAAACTACTTTCTCGAACTAGAACCAGGGAATTATCAAGCGGAAGAGGCCAGCGACACATCTGACACCCAACCTGATCTCCTTCGTTTTTCTCAGGCTGATGAGTTTGACTGTAAAATAGTAGATTTAGCAGTAGGAGTAGATTCTGTTTCAGTAGATAATGTGTTTTTGACTTTGTGTTTTGATGGCTCTAAAACATTAGAAGGGTCAGGGGCCAGCTGCGTCCTCATTGATCCACAAAAAAAAGCACTTCCTATCCTGTAGATTAGAGTTCGAATGTACTAACAATACGGCTGAATATGAAGTACTGCTGCAGGGACTCAAGAAAGCAATCGAGCTACAGGTTAGTTATTTAAAAGTTTTTGGGGACTCGGAAATAGTTGTAAAGCAAATAAGAAATCAAATACATTGTGTTTCCCCTCATTTGAAAGCTTACCAAAACGAGGTATGGGAGTTGCTTAAATGTTTTCATGCATTTAACATTATTTCAATCCCAAGAATAAAAAATGCAGCCGTTGATATTCTAGCTACATCAGCTGCCAAGTTGGTTCCCACTAATAACAAATGCTCTATTGAATTGCTTTTCAGGCCATCTGTACCCGACATGATCACCAACTTGCGAGTATTTGACGATGATCAGCAAATAATCGAATGCTTGACAAGTGATGAGACCTTTAAAGGGGCCATTATCGACGATGAGCAACATCAGGCTGAGATGAAATATGACAATTTCATTCCCAAAGGGGTCAGAACGTTAGAGAAGATGTTTGACTTGAACGAAAAGTTTAGAAGGCCCGCTAATGTGAAGACGCACAGCTCAACTCTACAGTTCGAGCTAATAAACCTAGGGACTGAAGCGAATCCCAAGTTTGTGAATCTCGACAAATGCTGTTCACCCGCAGAAAGAGACAAATTCCTCAAATTGTTTAAACAATACAAAGATGTCTTTGCATGGACGTACACAGACTTAAAGACCTACGACACCAGCATTATCAAGCATATCGTCCCTATTAAAACAGGTGTCAAGCCATATCAGCAGCCGTTAAGGAAGATGCACCCCAAGTTGGAGCCACTGATTCAAAGCGAGGTGAAAAAATTGCTGGACACTAGGATTATTTTTAAAGTTCGGCATTCAAAGTGGGTGTCAAATCTGGTGCCGGTCAGAAAGAAGTCGGGAGAAATCAGATTGTGCGTGGACTTCAGAAACTTAAACCGCGCCTCAGACAAAGACAACTATCCGGTGCCTCCCATGGAGCAATTGCTACAAATGGTTTCCGGTTCTGAATTGTTTTCATTGTTAGACGGATTCTCTGGCTACAACCAAGTGTTAGTGGCCGAGGAAGATAGATTGAAGACAACATTCAGAACTAAATGGGGAACTTTCGCATATAGAAGAATGCCTTTTGGACTGATCAATGTTGGCGCGACATTTCAGAGAGCTATGGACATAGCTTTCCGCGGACTGATTGGACAAGGTGTAGTGGTCTACCTTGATGATATCACAATATTTTCAAAGAAAAGAGGGGAGCACGTGTTCCACCTCAAGCAAATTTTCGAGCGCTGTCGGAAGTATGGCATTTCCCTCAATCCTAAGAAATGTGTATTCACAGTCACCGAAGGCAAGTTGCTGGGGCATATAGTTTCAAAGAGAGGTATATCTATAGACCCAGAAAGAATCAAAGCCATTGAACAAATCCCCATGCCCCATAATAAAAAAGGAATGCAATCCTTCATGGGAACAATAAACTTTGTACGTAGGTTCATGCCTGATTTTGCCCAGACTGTTAAACCATTACAGCAGATGGTCAAGCAAAATGCACAGTTTAAGTGGAATGAGACTGAAAAGAATGCTTTCAGTAAAATCAAGACTGCTGTTGCACATGCACCCTCTCTTAAAAGTCCAGACTTTGACAAGGAATTTATTTTGTATACTTTTGCGTCCAATGATTCATTAGCAACTGTACTCACGCAAAAGGAAGAAGGGGGTGATGAATTCCCAATCTCTTTTATGAGCACTGGGCTACAAGGAGCTGAATTAAACTACCCAACCATTGATAAGCAGGCTTACGCAGTGTTTAAGGCAGTAAAAAAATTCAGGCCTTATATATTGAAGAATCGGACCAAGGTAATAGTCCCTTACCCAACAGTAAGATCCCTTCTCATTCAAAAAGAATTAGGAGAAAGAAGGGGCAATTGGGTAACATCCCTTCAAGAATACGAACTTGAATTCAATCCAACCACTATAGTGAAAGGTCAAGGGCTATGCAAATTGATGACTGGAAGCAGGAACAATGAAGAACAAGCATGGGAAGATGAAGCTGAATTGCATGTAATGGATGTATGCCCTCTGTTTACAGCCCCTGAGTCCTGGTATAGGGACCTTGTGCATTACTTGCAGTCCGGGCTATTGCCAGAGCATTGGAATTCCAAACAAAGAAGAGCGCTGCATCTAAAATCAGCTTCCTACCAAATCGTGGAAGGCGTATTATTCAGAAAAAACTACGATGGGGTCCTCCTGAGATGCTTGGAGAAAGAAGATGCTGAGAAAGTAACGGCAGAATTACATGACGGTCCGGCTGGGGGACATTATTCAGGCGACACTACAGCCCACAAAATCCTTAGAGCTGGTTACTATTGGCCCACACTCTTTAAGGATGCACATGCGCATGTCAGGAAATGTGATATCTGTCAAAGGTGTGGTGGAAGACAGCCTAGGGCAGCAGCACCCCTAAATCCCATTATGATCACAGAACCATTTGAACAATGGGGGCTAGACATTATTGGAGAAATAAAACCAAATTCTTCCCTGCTACACAAGTACATTCTTACCGCGACTGATTACTTCACTCGCTGGGTCGAAGCTATCCCATTACGCAAGATAAACGAAGACGAAGTCATTAGATTCCTACAAGATCATATCATGACCAGGTTTGGAGTTCCAATTTTAGTAGTTTTTGATAATGCTAAATACTTTTCATCCATTAAATTGACCGCATTTGCTCATGAGAAAGGGATAAAATTACATTATTCTGCTAACTACTATCCGCAAGGGAATGGCTTGGCTGAATCCTCCAATAAAAACCTCATTAGAATCCTGAAGAAAACTGTCATAGAAAACCAGCGAAGTTGGCACTCAGCCTTACCAAACGCCCTATGGGCTGACAGAGTTACCCCCAAGTCCGCAGTAGGAGTGTCACCCTATACCCTTGTGTACGGAAAGGAAGCCATCCTGCCTCCTAATATTCTGCTACCGTCCTCCATACTAGCTCAAGAGTCTAGGGGGTCGGATGATGAGGTTCTGCAAATAAGAATATATAATCTCCTAAAAGCAGAAGAAGCCAGAGCCAAGGCTAGAGAACGTTTCAAACAACAACAGGAGATAGTCAAAAGATGGTTTGACAAACATAAAGCTGGGAAAAAGGACTTTGAAGTAGGAGACTTAGTCCTCAAGTGGGACCACCCCCATGATGAAAAAGGAAAGCATACCAAATTCCAGCAGTTATGGGTAGGCCCTTTTCAGATTGTAGCCAAACTTGGCCCTGCTACTTATAAGCTGCAAGATTTACAGGGATGGGAGGAGAACTTGCCAGTTAATGGTCTGGTTCTCAAGCCTTACTTTTCTTGATTTTCTTCGGTTGTTTCTGCCTTGTATATAAATAAGCTATGTGGCTGTTCCGAGTCATGCTTTCATTTGTTTTAATTTTAAGTTTTGATTTTCAATAAGGGGAACGGACTTGCGGTTGTCTGGAGGATATTAAGGTCTTTTGGGGAATAGCAAATACGTCGAGTGCCAGCCTGTGTATTGCTAAAAGATTTCTTCCAGCCTTACAGTTTTCTCGAATAAAATGTTGTGTGCATTGAAGTCTTGCTTAACCCCTGTGAATTAAACCAAATTCGAAGAGTCTAGAGTACTATGTCGGGGCTCCATCCACGTCACATTTAAAATGTTCTAAGGAGCAACAGTAAAGGACCCATAGGAAGAAGCAAGGTGAACAGTGTATTAGATACAAATGATCCCATGCCAAAAGCAAACGCCAAAAGGCGAATAAAGAGTCAACACTTCTATAAAAGCATCATAAATCAAAATAGGTGCTGAATCATAAGCACTTAAAGCCAAAAGATCCTCTCCGTCCGTGAGCTGAAACTTAAAAATTATACCACTCACACAAAAGGACACTATGGGATAGAGGATCCTGAATTAAAAGTCAGTAAGAAAGGCGCACAGAAAGACTCAAATGGAAGGGACAAAAGTCCAAAGACACAAAAGTGTCAAAATGGCATGGGAATGAGGAACAAACAAATATTGTTGTTTACCATCTGTTGCAATCCTGTGGTGTCCATGTTGTTAGCTACCTGAAAATAGAGGTAATAATGAAACTCATACTCTGGCCTCAACATAGTGGTCTGGACTTGAAGGTTTCGGTTTCCCCTCTCCCCAAATGGGACTAGCATCAATGATTAAGGTACACACTTCGGTCATGGGAGAAATCCGATAGCTGGAAGATTTCTTTTAATGCATTTTGGTTAGGAAACAGTTTGCTACTCAAAGAAAATTCACCCAGAGATCTAGGTTCACCAGGAAGTCGCCAGTTGTTGCTGCCGCAACCGTTCTCCTCGAATTTATTTTTACTTAAACTCTGGGCCCCTCCTCATCATTTTACTTGGTTTGATCGTTAAATACTTGAGCCTCTTCGGCATATCTGTTTTTCGTTTTACTTCGAAGATGAATGTCAGTTGGTTTATGTTTTCCCCGTTCAGTTTTGGTTTGAGTCATGGATGCCGGTGTACTGGTCGAAAAAGGGGAAATCTTTGTTTTTCAGAGTTGCCTTTTCGTGGAAAGAACGAAACTATCTGTGCCTGAGCTGTTTGAATACTTGGTTTTTTTTCTGTAATCGGCCTCCTTTTAGTTCCAGGTCGGAAGCTGTGAGTTTCTCTCCCGCCGCCGTTGCGGCTCCCAGATCGTTTCAGCGTCCAATTTCTTAAAGCCGTCCGACGCCCGATTTATGTTAACTACTAATCGCTTGTCCGTAGCTTCTGCTCGCCCACCGTTGCGGCCGGGAAGAGATAGTTAGCTTCCGATTTGAGTCTCTTCCGACATCTGACTAAGTTCTTCCCGTCCGTTCCGCGTATCCTCTAGCTCTCCTCCTCCGCCGTTGCAGCTCCCAGAGTATTCCGACTTCCGAAGCTAAAACCGTTCGACGTCCGATTTATGACCTATCCCTCCTGCGTTTCGCCTGGCCGCAACTCAAGCCTCATCCGACGTTGCGGCTGGCTGAACCCTCTAGCCTGCGAGCTCACTTACATCTGACGGTCGACTTGAATTTTCCCGCCGGTGACCATAGGATATTTTGCTAGATCCGTGTGTGTTTCGCTCGACCATTTCATTGCGGAATGATGGTTAATTAGTTATATTTGTTGATTGAACCATGCTCGTGAGTTGAATGTAGGAATTTTCCAGGTGACCGGTCAATCTGCCACGACAAGGAGAAAGACTAACCCGTTTGGCGAAGGTATGATTGAAATGAGGCGAATGGAGGATGAAATCCGGAGCTGTAAAGGCATGATCCCAGAAACGGATCAGTTACCGAGTGTTTCATGATCACCTGCTGACAAAAGATCGGAATATGAAGCATT
>LPNX010334047.1:171783-191100 GCA_001517045.1 Pseudotsuga menziesii | reverse complement strand
GTGAAAATGTATTGCTCATCCAAAATGATAACCTTGCTCCCTAGGGATAGATTAGATAGTTAGTTTATTTCTTTGTATCTGGTTTGGTTGCTTGCGAGCACAATACGAGAGGTAAGAACCTGCGCATCATGTTGTGACCGCTCCCTGCATCTTGACCCCCTTGCATTTAGTTAGGCACTTGCATATCATTTCTTTAAGTCAAAATACAAAAACTCGGTGGGCCGGGCTGCAACCAGTAAAGCTTCAGTTTTGTTTCTTGACCTACGGTAGCCGAACCGCAAACCGGACGAATTCCCTATTCCAAACAGTCAACGGGCTAGTTGGGAACGTTGATTGGGGAGAATCCCTTACTGTTGCCACCTGCGAATTTCCAGGCCTCAACAGGACATACATGATACTATATAAAATTTATCAAAGGATATGTAAAGGTAACTACTTTGATGGAAAATGGTTAAAAAAGGATATTAACTTCGAGTGGATGGAAAAATGCCAAGAAAGTATGGATCTCCTGAAGAACAAGATGATCACATCACCCATACTAGTTTTTCCAAACTGGGAGAAGGAATTTCATGTACATGTCAATGCTTCATCTGTCCCACTCGGTGTTGTACTTGCGTAGCCTGGAAAAGGATCCATTGATCATCATATTGCCTTTACTAGCAGGAAATTGTCAATAGTAGAGAATAATTACACTACAACTGAAAGAAAAGGCTTAGCTATGATGTATGTGCTGCAGAAATTTCCACACTATTTGTTAGATGGACATTTCAAGATGTTCACAGACCATTCAGTGTTTAAAATACCTGGTGAACAAGCCATTGTTGGGGGAGAAGATTTGTTGGTGGCTCCTCCATTTCCAAGAATTTGATTTTGAAGCTATTGTTAAGACAAGTTGACTAAACTCACAACCAAACCACCTGTCGAGACTTGAAAGTGGAGAAGAACATGTGAACCTCAAAGATAGTCTTCCTCAAATGCAACTATTTGCGATCACGATGTGTAATTACTAATACAAAGATATTATACATTTTTTATTACACGATATGTACCTGAAGGATTTAGTACTATGCAGAAAAACAATTATTGGTGCAAGTTGCAGACTTCCAATTGATAGCTAGACATCTATATAAAATGGGGTCAGATGAAATTATTCATTGTTGTGTATTGAAACATGAGTGACCAATGATATTAAATGAAGCTCTTGTTGGTGTTGCAGGAGGACATTATGCTAGAAAAGCTACACTGCACCAGATATTGCAAGTAGGATTATGGTGGGCCACTTTGCATGTTGATTCTAGAGAATACTATCGTAACTATGATATCTATCATAGAACTACAAAACCATCATGACGAGATAAAATGCCACTAGTACCTCAAATAAATTTGTAGGAGTTTGAAAAATGGGTTGGTTATTTTATCAGACCTATTAACCCACCATGAAAGCAAACATGTGCAAGATACATTATTACTACGAGGGATTACCTGATTAGATGGGACGAAGCAGTGCTAGTAAAGGATTGTACTACTGCGATTGCTGCCAAATTTATATTCGACAATATTGTCACTAGATTCGGATGCCCAAAAATGTTGATAAGTGATCAAGACACACACTTTTTCAATCAGTTGATCGAATAATTAACTGAATAATTATAGATCCAATATAGGAAGACAACACCATATCACCCACAAGCGAATGGTGTTGTTGAAGCATTCAACAAGATCTTGGAGAACACATTGAAAAAGATTTACAATGTCCAAAGAGACGACTAGGACCGGAAAATTTATGTGATACTGTGGGCATATTGCACGACCTATAAGAAGTTGACAGGTCGAATTCCATTTCGATTAGTGTATGGACAAGAGGTTGTTATGCCGATGGAATACATTGTACATAGTTTAAGGATTGTCGCAATCAAATAAATGGCTAATAATGGTGCTATCGAAGAAAGATTGTCACATCTTGTGCAGCTAGAGGAAGAACATTTTTCCATAGGTTATCACCAAAATGTTCAAAAGAAACGACTGAAAGTATGGCATGACCGACACATTAAAAATAAGTAATTTCAGGTCGGAGGACTTGTCCTCCTCTATGATAGTAAGTTATTAAGGCATCTTGGCAAGCTAAAAACACATTGGCTAGGGCCTTATGTTTTCATCAAAATCACTAAAGAAGGTGCAATACAATTGGAAAAATTAGATGTAACACCTCTCAAAGGATTAGTGAATGGAAGTTTGCTAAAGCCTTACCAGGATAGCCACGACCTGGTCAACTACAAAAAAAAAGAAAAAATAGATGAAAATGTAAATATTTATGATGTGTTTTGTTGTGTTTCGGAGATAATGTACCTATCGAAGAAGAATAAAAAGTGATCGCAGACTGTCTATTTGTTGTAAAAGAAAAAAAGAAAAATGGTAGCGAAGACTCTCAAGAAAATAAATGTGCTGAAGGCCAAATACCGGTTAAAGGAAGAGAAAAGTTGTCGCATGATGAAATCTAGTCGCAATAAGACAACTGGATGTAGTTAATATTTTGAATGCGGGATATTTTGACTACATACTTTTTGGTCATTTCTATCATTATTGCACAATAACTACCAATGAGGTGACATGGAAAGTGACGGTTGAGTGATGATTTCCTTGTAATGATTCAGATGATTGCCCCATGTGATGAAAATCATTGCCACCTTTCCAATTTATTGCCCACTCGTGTGAAGGAATATTGCTTGAATAGACGAATTCATATCATCTTCTCGTCTAAGTATTTCATTTTGTTTGTACCCAACCAAGTAAACCAAGTTGTCGTGCTTGCAACTCAGAGAGTCGAGACAAGTTTTTGTATAGTATGGTCATATCTATTTCCAGTACAAGCACTATTGCAGAATCCGGTGTCATGACCCCTTAACCAATACCCATTATGGAATACACTGCCACATATGTTCCACCGTAGGTTGAGGTTGTAGAAGAAGCTGAATAGATCCCATTCATCCCTGAAGTTAGGGTACTATTAGACCCACCTGGCATGTCGAAGATGAAACAATATAATAGCCATAAGAAAACAACAGCACCACCACTAGATGTTGAAGAAACAGGATCTTCCACCATGCTTCCAGATTATGTTCCACTCATACTAGCTGATGCGCCTAAGATTCAAATTGCCAAGAAAGCAAGGTACCCACTAGTAGCACCGACTGTACCAAGAGGATTTCAGATAATGATGAAAATACTCCCAAATATCAAGAAGATGAGCTTTGTCGACCATGACCTATGGAAATTTCCATAGTTTTCCATCGACAAGTACATGGTTGTTGTCCGTGAGACAGAGGATGGACCTAAACACTTTGCTCTAAAGGAATAGGCAAGAGGACTAGACAAAGTTGTTTTGATGTCACTCATGCACATGCCACATTTTGACCATACTGTAGAGGTGAATGCACATGTTAAACAATTGCTAGTGTCATTCCATGGTGGATTTATATGGCTTGACCTAAAGGATTTTGTTGATGTCGAGCTTATATCAGCGATTACGAAACTCCCACTTGCAGGTGTTTACCCAACACCATTTTTTGTTTGAAAATAACATGACAATTTATTTACGAATAAGTTCAAATAAAAGTACGACCTAATCAGAGACAGTAGAGGCTTTTCCATTTCCTATATCAATGATTATACTGTTTGGTTCGCAGCTAAAATCCTATCTAGAAAATTGATGCGAAAGATGTGACCAAACCAGTGCACAACAAGGACGATTGTTGTAGCAGAGTTATGTACGGTAGGTGTTAAAATCAACTAGTCACAATATCTGCTAAATGAACTATTAGCATATGTGGAGGAGGCACAGGAGAAAGGTAGCACATTTCCTTATTCATGGCTACTTATTTTTATCTCATTTGTTGCAGGGGAAGAACCAACAAACTACCAGGGGGTAAATGTTCCCGTTCTATGTAGAGGAGCTCGATACCATAATTTCTGATTTGAAAATGACTTAAAGAAGAGGTAAAAAATAATAATGTAGAGTTCTTTTTGCACACAGAGGCCCTGTGATATCATGTCAAAAAGTAGGCAAGAATTAGTAAGGCAACTGTTAAACAGTTTAGAAACATTATCAGATTTTTGGTTGATATCCATCATATATTGTTACAGTCACGACAATACCCACAACACCAATGGCTTGTGACATAGTAGCAGCCGTTAGTTGCAGAAATTGAGGCCATTATTCAATATTGACCGAAAGAATTGCGAGTTCCTATTGCAGATGACCAATTATCGGATGATGAAGAGGTGCGATAGAATGATCCATTGATGTAGAAGGATGGGGGACAAGGAGAAAACCCACCAGAGGAAAACCTAGAGGAATACCTACAGGAAAATCCAGAAAATAACCAAAAGGAGTCAAGCACGACCACAACAGACCCAGTAGTAGGGGAAAAGAGGAAGAAGACAGAGAAGTCTGTGAGGCATCATAAGAAGAGGAAAGATGACAAATCAACTAGAACTGATGGCCTTATCAATGATGATTATACATTGTTGACATAAACAATGACTGAGATCGCCAATCAAAGCCTCAAGAAGATAGATGAGCGACAAATAGAGCTAACCAACAATATCACAGACTTATTACAAACACTTTGTAAGGAAATGAAAGAAGTAAGAGTGGTAGTCGACTACATACCACAATTCTCTGAGTCGTGGGACTTAGTTGGCCCATCAGAGGATCGACCTAGTGATGTGTTGATACCCATCCCACAAATAAAGACACGTGCTAGGTGAAGCACTCGAATTGGGGACAACAAAGCTAAATGCCATGGCCAAAAGCTTGGGCCATGTCACTATAGATTTCTCTGCACTGTCGATGTACAAAGTATATGCCATTCAGAATGTTGTTGCGTCAAGAGGCACTCTACAACCTAGTATGGGGGAGATCCTGTAACATTATGTAACGTTCCTCTTGTAAATGTCGGTTATAAATAATAATAATAAATTCTTATGTTGTAACGTTACAAGACTAACAAAATAATAAAAAAATAAAAATTTAATTATCCGCCAAAATAAATGTCGGCCAAAAAAACAACCTAATATGAGGGAGATCTTGTAACGTTTGTTACTAACAAAATAATAAAAAATAAAAAATTTAATTATAGGCCAAAATAAATGTCGGCTAGAAATACAACCTAATATGGGAGAGATGTTTTAATGTTCCTACCTAACAAAAGAATAAAACCATCATTCTAAACAACCCATGGTTTTATTGTACATAGTTTAGGAGGGCTTTGCAGCACATGGTTTAAAAACCATGTGCAAGGCCTCCTAAACAACCCATGGTTTTAGGAGGGCCTTGCATATGGTTTTAAAACCATGTATGGGGAGATATTGTAATGTTTGTTCCTAACAAAATAAAATATAATAATAAATATTTTATTTCGGCCATAAATAATATTAAATATTAATAATAAAAATATTATATGCTTAAATAAAAAGATGTGTCTTTTGGTTTGAATCAAATCAATGGCTATATATATGACACACCAAAGTTGATAGCTCATTAAGTGCAATACCTAAGAAAAGGTTTTCACCTCGAGAGATTTGATCCCTCTTAGCGCTTGATAGAGCCTAGAATTTGGATCTAGGCTAGTAGTAGAAAAATGAAGGTCATAGAAGGCACATTAGTCAAGCAAGTTAGAGCATCAAACAAGAAATTTCATAAGATGAAGAAAACAGTCAAAGAAGCAGAACATAAAGCTTAGACCTAGGAGGAAAATAGGCACCGACTTGACGCAACTGTAACACTTGCTTGCAACAAGTTTACCGATGAAGGCATTACCAATGATATGTTTGTCGAAGCCAAAGTGTTTCGAATTGGTGAGATTGTAGAGAACCTTCGCAAGAAAGTCAAAGAGTTGGAATCAAAAGTGACACCCAGTACACCTCCAAAAGTACTAGAAGAAAGAAGAAATGCAGTCATAGATGTAACGAAGAGAATAGAAGAGGTGGAGGCACTTTGTGCCAAAGTAGTCAAGAAAGTTTCTTAGATGTGGGAAGCTTTGATTGAAGATGAGGAACTAGAGAAAGTCAAAGAATAGTTGTGCACTGCTGAGACAGAGGTGAACAAGTTGAAGAATGCGATGAATAAACTGCCATTAGTAGAGAAAATGGCAAAGTTTGTTGACATGAAGAGGCTACAATAGCAGGTCGCAACATTACGAACACAACAACAAAAGAGGACTGACATGGTCACCAAATTGCAAGCAAAAGAAAAGAAAATTACAGGTATAATTCAACCTATACACTAAAAAGTGTGACAAGCAATAGAGTCATCCAGACTTATAACTATGGAAAACATCAGTTCTGAACTTGTCGAAAATTTGAAGAAGTCGAAAACAAAAGTACGGGAGGAGACCGAGGACATAGTGAAAATATTTCATTATTTTCAAAGTAAAGTTGTAAGAACGGAGAGCTCGAAATAATGTGGTTCAGGACGAGCCACATGTGAATGTTGGGGGCTTGTTGTCCCTAGGACAAGTTAAGAATAATTTATCCATAATTCTGCTTGGGAAGATAAAGAATCTGGAAGCAAGAGAAGATGCAACACAAGAGAAGTTGCGACGGAAGATAAGCTGCAACGGAATAGAAGCTGTGATGAGAGAATCTAGCGATGGAAGAGGCGCTACAATAAGAGTAGCCATGACTGAAGGAACTGGGATATAAGAAGAGTCAAGCGGTTGAAAAGGACAGTTCTACTGATTGTGGGTAAAGAGCCAGTTAAAATAAAGCATGCCTTTGGTAATAAAGCATAAATATATTTTTGGTTGATAGTGCCTATTTTAGGTTGTAACTGAATGTATGAGAATAGAAATGACAACTTGTAGGATAACATAAAAGAGATGGTTGATTAGGAGAGGCAGAAGCCTATAATAGGGTGAACCTAAGTTGTGTGCGGGGTTGACTATTTTAATGGTCGTTAGTAGGTTGAGAGGAGAAGAAGAGAGAGTTGTTTAGCTAATAGAACCGATCCAGGCTCTGTGCAGATTGACTATTAGGAGAAGTAGAGGAGAAGTACTTAGACCCAAAACCTGAAAGAATGAGAGGAGAGAAGTCTGTATAAGTTATAAGGAATACTTATAAAAGAGTTTGCAAGCTGAGTGTGCAGACAGAAGGTGCTAACATATTTCTCATGCCAGATGAAGAGCGCCATTGTAGTTTTTACAAGATGGGTTTCCACATTAAACAGTGTCTCTGTATGTCTTGATTAATGTGTTTCTTAGTTTTTCTAATATAATTATCTTGATTAGGATCTTTATCTAAAAGAAAAACAAGTACAACAAGATACACAAGACACAAATATTTTCATCAAGGAAACCATAAAAGAGTAAACCCTGCAAACTTCCTCAGAATAGTTCTGTCACAAAGACTGTATCGCAAGATGATCAAACCCAATAAGGAGAAGTATTCTACATCTATCTATTTCTCCTTTGTGTCTCTCTCTCTCTCCTCATGTGAACTTAAGTGAGTGTGATGTGTATAAATGATGGAGGGCACCTCCCTATTTATACCTTTTAAGTGACTAACCTAATACATGACTGGGGCTGACCTCTTACCCTAACAGGGCCAACTTCTCCTAAAGATACTCCAAAAATGCATTACATGATGTTACATTGGAAACTATTGAAATGACTTACAACAGAGGTTGTACCTCAAGGTCCATAAACAATAATGACATCTCGAAAGGAGGCAAACACATCTCTGATGGGGGTACAACAACATATAGTGATAATATACATCATAATATCTTTTGAAGTTACAAATACATCCACACTCCCTCATAACTAGGAATGTATTCTCTCTCTCTCTCTCCACAGTTATCAACACATCTGGTCCAGTCATCATCACAGAGTCATCATTATAGTTGTTTCCATAGTTATCATCTTGATCATTGGATTGTACTATCTGTCATTGGAAGTTTCTACATAGCCATCCCTTTTTCATGATGGGTGTAGGCATAGTCCTCATCCAGGTATTCATTATATCTACGAGTAAGCCATTGGGTAGGTACCACCCAAGACCAATATTTACATTTCCATGGCAATAAAATGCGTCTTCTACCGTCATCTCATTGTATCCAGATCATCTCTTTTTCCTGCACAAAAAAAATAAAAAACACACACAAACACACAGAGCACAACCAAGATGTAAACCACTTGTGTTATACCAACATAGGAACATGCCAGGATATTTCACAACCTACATCTACCACTATGCGAGAATCACCCAGGATCACACCAAGTGAATTATGTCTCACTATGGTCAACTTGTGTTTTAGTAACATGGGAAAACTACACAGGTGCACACCAAGTGCCTTGTGACCTCATCATCTCCAACATGGAAACACACACATATAAGGATTGATTACGATCGAACAACCTGCATACCATTCCAGTATCTGTTCCATTCAAGTCAACCTCAGGGACTTATTACATCCGAACAAACTGCGTCTAGTATCTTTTCCGTTCGAACAACCTTCCAGAACTTATTACGTTCGAGCAACCTGCGTACCACGCAAGGATCCCTTTTACACTCTAGATAAAATACATGACTTATTACATTTGAACAACCTGCATACCACACCAGGACTCCTTTTTACATTTTGGATAACCTATACCAAGACTAATTATGTCCAAGGATAACCTATGAGATTAGCCAATAATGGTTACATATAAGGACAACTTACATGATTGATTATGTCTGAGAAACTTGTGTACTATGCTAATACTCTTTTTACACTCGAACAACCTGTCTCATTTCCCATGTGAGATCTCATGCATCTGCATCTTCTAGTCTCTTGTCATCTTATAGCATAGAAACACATCATGATTAATTACATCCAAGGATAACGTGCGAGCTTCGCCACGACTGATTACATTCGAGGACAACCTACAAGACTGATTACGTTACCAAGGCAACTTGTATATCTGACTATGATAGAACTCATCACTCCCTCTTTCGAGGGGTCTCGTTTTGGATCACACCAAGTCTTTCTCTGAAGTACTTGAACTTCACTCTGGCTAGAGGCATGGTCAATACATCATCTATTTGCTCATCTATTGCCACGTATTGGATCTTTACTACTCCTCTCTGCACCATATCCCTGATATAGTGGAACTTGATCTCTATGTTCTTTGACTTGTCATGGAACATCGGGTTCTATGACAGCTTCACGCAACTTTGTTTGTCGTAGAATATACAAGTCGCTTCTAACTAGATATCAAACAAATCAGACATTAGCTTCTGCAACCATACTGCCTCACAACTAGCTGAGCAATCCACAACATACTCTACCTCGGATGTACATATCACCACACATGATTAATTCCTACTAAACCAGGAGATTATGCCAGATCATACAAGAATGTTGTCTTGATTTCCATCTGGTGTATCTTCCATATCATAACTACAGCCAATGCAAGTATAGATCTAATGGAAGTGTATCTCGCTACTAGTGCAAATGTTTCCTCGTAGTCTATGCCTTCTTTCTGTGAGAAGCCTCGTGCTACAAATATTGCCTTATATTTCTCGATGTTTCCATTTGTAGCATGCTTGATCTTGTAGATCTACTTCAAAGTCACAACAAACTTATTTTCCGGTCTCAAAACTATCTCCCATACATCATCCTTCATAATTTACTAATACTCCTCGATCATGGCATCCTTCCATTCTTTATTTTCTGTAGCCTCTTCATAGGTGGAAGATTCCTTGTCAATAATCTCACATAGTAGGGCCACATAGATGTTGTAAGGCTTTGGTATTTTCCTTTCTCTATGCATTCCTTCTAGAGCTCCATAGATTTATGCTTCTTGTATGAGCTCCTGTGCCCATGATGGTTTCCTCTTATGGGAGTCCTTCTCATGAAGTGTCTCTACAGGATCTTGTGGTTATGCCATGCCATGATCTTCATGGTCTTCTAGGATTTCTTCTACAATTTTCATACCTTGGATTCTCATTCCTTTTGGTTCCTCAACCTCTTCAATAGGTATCCTCCTGGATCTAGAGTATGTTGAGTCCTCATCAAAGGTTACATCTCTACTGATGTCGATCTTGTTGAATCCTGGGAAGTATATTCGATATTCTTTTGATGTATAACTACATCCTACGAATATACCCTTCCTCCCAGAAGGATTGAGCTTAGTCCTCTTTCCCTTTGGGATATGTATGTACACTGGGCAGCCAAATATTCTGAGATGGATGACTTTTGGTTTCTCTCTTGAGAAAGCCTCTTTAGGAATCTTTTTGTCAAGTACTTGATGATGAGTATGGTTTTGTACATACACAATTTTCCTTGTTGCTTCTGCCTAAAGGTGCATTGGAATATCTTGGTCATGTAGCATTGCTTTCATTGGTTCCATTATGGTTCGGTTCTTTCGCTCTGCAACACCATTATGCTAAGGGTTGTATGGAGTGCTTAGCTCCCTCTTAATCCCAGACTCTCTGCAGAGTTCCTTAAATTCTTCCTAAGTGAATTCTCCGCCACTATCTGACCACGAAGTCATGATCTTCCTTTAGGTTTGGTTCTCGAGAAAGGCTTTGCATTCCTTGAACTTACTGAATATTTCATTTTTCCCTTTCAAGAAATATATCCAAGTCTTATGTGAGAAATCATCTATAAAGGAAACATAGTACACATACCTGCTTAATGAGCTAGAAGACATGGGCCACATACATCTGAGTGTAGTATCTCCAAGTGTTCCTTTTATCTTTACTTTCACTGATGCAGAATGTCTTCTTTGCATTCTTTCCTTGTGCACATCCTTTGCAAATGCCTTCATGTTTTTCCTATATTTATGGAAGTCCTAAGAATGCTTTGTTTGCAATCGGTAGTGCTCTGTAGTGCACATGTGCAAGCCTTCGGTGCCATAGTTCACTTGGTTCTATTGACTCATCAACCAATGTATGTTTAGGTTGTCCCTTTAGTTTGTACAAGTCCTTGTCTTGTTCTCCAATCATGGTTGCATCGACTATTTTCTTTCCTTTAGGCCACATTAGAACTTGGCCATCAACAAATGCAACTCTTATTCTCTTTGCATCTAGTGCAAAGAGGGAGAGAACATTATTCTTCAACCCTGGAACATATAACACCACATCCATCATCTTTAAATATTTTTCGGAGTCTAACTTGTATGAGGCTTCTCCACTTCCTTTTATGGATTATTGATAATCATCCCCAAGTTTCACCTTGCGAGGTGACTCATGCTTAGACATATTGATGAAAGATTCTTTGTATCCAGTCATGTGTTTAGATTCCCCACTATCCACAATCTAATCATTCATTCCATGTGAGATAGTGCCCGTGAGTGCTGAGATTAGCACATACTCTTCATCTAAATCATCCTTCTCTCTTATGAATCTTTTGTTTGTTGGTTCATCATCTTCGGCGGTATGAGCATGATTTCTCTTCTTCTTATGGGGACAAACTCTTACAAAGTGTCCCTTTTCATCACAAGTGTAGCATCGGATGTTAGAAATATATTTTCTGAACTTCTTTTGTTTCTTGTCCTTCTTCTTGTTGTGATGGTGGTTCTTCTTCTTCTTGTAGTTTTTCCTGCTGTGAGCAATGAGGGCTTGATATTCAGTTTCTCCCATCTTCTCTTCTCTTGTTACGAGTCGAACTTCTTCTTGTGTTCATTCTTCTCAAAGTTGGCTGAAAGAGATCAACTTTCTTCTTGCACAGATTCCTTGAATGAATGAGTCCCATGGTATTAAGAGGCCATTCAAGGTAGTCATCACAATCTCTCCTTATTCTACATTTTCTTCAACTGCTTCAAGTTATTCCTTGATTTGAGAAACCCTTGTGAAGTAGGACTGTATAGTCTCTGAGTTCTGTATCTTCACATTCTTCAGTTGGTTCCTCAATGTCATCTTCTTATTGGTATTCTTTCCCTCGAACATATTTATCAAAGCATCAAATACTTCCTTCAGTGTCTTGAAGGATGAAACATGGGGGATGAGGTGATCCTTAATAGAATTTGCAATGATTCTCTTGGCTTTAACCAAGTTTTTCTTACGAGTAGCCTTAGCCTCATCTCCCTCTGGCTATGGAACTTCTCCACTGATGTACTGATTCAAATCATCTTCTTCAAGGATCAGGGAGATTCCATACTTCTGTTGATGAAATTGTCATTGATGCCAACATGGTCATGATGTCATTGATGCCACCACCCAGCTGATGATACTGAAGACCCGAGAGCAGCCTTGAAGTTCTGGTAGACATTGAGGGCTCTTTTGGACCCTTAAAGAAATTGTGATGGCAAAAATTCTGAATAATCAAGTGGACTCCAATGGAACACATTTTCTCATTTGGAGTAAAGCAAAGTTGCCTGTATTGCCTAGGGTTCTAATACTTTGGAGGCATGTGCATAGTGCTGTTCATTGTGGGCCAGTTTGCCTGCAAAAGCAAGCCAATTGGTGAACCAATTCTGGGAAGTTGTAGCAGGCCTGCACGTTCTCTAAAAGGAGTCTACAGGAATGCATGTAGCAGCCACAGGAAGAAGGAAAAAGGATAACAATGTGCCTCAGAAGCTTTCTAGTTGATGTAGGATGGATGTGTCCCTAGCGAAGAGAGTAGTGCCCATCTCTTTCGAATGATAGAGAAATTAAGACTGTTGCTTTCATGCAGGCCCTATCCCATCATATTTGCTAGCTGTTGCATATAGGCAGCCACATACATATATGCCAAAACCTGTGCTACTGTGTGCTGCTATGTATGATGAATAAGTACTCTTACTTAGCTCAAATTCTGCTGTCATCGAATAGACTAAAGCCAATGGCAATGGCGGTAGAGTAATCTACATTAAACAAAGGCAAATGTCGAGCTGTTCTCTGCAGGGCTGGAAAAGGTATGTATATACAACATTGATTGTTGTCCTTGGGAAGGCGAGGAGGCCAGTAGAAGCATTGAATGTCTTTCATGCGATGCGTGAACATATCTCTTCTCACCCTGACATGCCAGCATATCATAGTATTGCAGTTACTCTTGGTCAAGCTGGTTATCTCAAAGAGCTTTTGAATATTATTGATTGTTTGCGGATAGGTCCTTCCAAGCTAATGAAGAATGTGAAATTTCTACATTGGGATCCTCGGCTAGAACCAGATGTTGTAGTCTATAATGCTGTAGGTCTTAAATGCTTGTGTTCCTTGGAAACAATGGAAAGGAGTTTTTTTGGGTGCAACAACAAATGAGGCAAAGTGGGTTAAAGCCATCTAGTGCAACATATGGGCTTGCAATGGAGGTGATGCTTTCCTCTGGTAAGTTAGACCTGGTGCACAAGTTTTTTTGAAGAAAATGGAGAAAGATGGCTTGACCCCAAACGATTCAACTTACAAGATATAGGAGGTTGGCTCAATGTAAATTATATGAAGTCGGCTCAAATTTTTTTAGAAAAACAATAGTAGGTCGGCCCCAAAATTTTGTGAAATTTAATATAAATACTCCTTCAAAGCACTCATTTTAGATGAGAATTTCGCTGAGCTCTGAGGAAATTTCAGGAGTTTCTGAGGCATAAAGTTCGTGGCAGCAGTAAGGAATTTTGCTGGAGTTCTGAGGCAAGACCCTCGCTGGCTGAGGAATTGTCATGGGAGCAGCCGTAGATTAGAAAGGGTTTCGTGGCAGTAGAGAAGGATCATTTCTTTTTGTGTCCAGCTTGACTGAAATACAATTTTTGCAGCAAAAGAAAGGAACAGACCCGATTTCTCCCTTTTTAAAAGGATCCAAGTTTTAGTGATCTTCTTGGCTAAGTTTTGACAGTAGAACATCACCGTGGAGTATTCTCTGGGAGCAGTCAAACAGGAAATTTTGGACAGCGTGGGAGTAGGCTCAATGTGAAATTTCTGTGGAGTCATTTGTGGAAGATCTGAACCATGTGAGGGATTTCATTTGAAGCCGCAGCAATAAAACAATATCCAAATCCAGTTCAGATGTTCATGCCCAGAATCAATGCTAAGATCTGATAATGTGAGGATTGACAATGTAATTTCAGCAGTCGAGGGTTTGGTAAGTTGCATCATTCTGCCAAAGAAGACGTGAAACAGAGTCGAGTCATTTCATCATTTTTTTTGTGCGTGTTAAAGATTCCACCAATGGAGATACAATATCGTGGTGTTTCCTTGATTTATTATTCAAGGTGCTGAATCAAGCCCGTATATTTTTGAAAGCTCCCAGACTTGAAAAAGGAAGAATTTGTGGTTAATGAGCACGGATATCTCAAGAATCCTGTAGGCTGCTGACTGTTAAGGCTATGAATATTTTTCACGGCTAAATTCCAGATTTGAGGAACCAGATGTTTTTTTGGGCGTTAGAGAGGCTGCAGTTTTGCTTCTAGCAAGAAGGTTCGTAATTTTGTGGTTCTGAGTTTGAAATCTTGTCTTGATTGTTCTATGGAGTAAATTTGTATGTTGAAGGGATAAGGAAATCAGTTTGCTTGGTGGACTGGATTGAATATTGGTCCTGAAATGTTCAGTGCTATGCATCTAGAGGAATTTCATTTGCATCTGTTAAGATTGGTAGAGTGCTGTATGGAGGGCTATGAGTCACCTATAGGTTTGATCCTTTGTTTTGCAAGGACTAAGAGCAGATTTTAAAAGCTTGTTGAATAACAAGTCTATGGCAAGTTTTTGTGACTAGGTCTTGCACAGATTTGAAGGCAACAACTTGACTAAATTTGAGGACTGTCTATACACTCTATGAACTGTTTAGAGGAGGGGCAGCACATTGAAGTGGCATATGTTCGTGAAGATAGAGTTGATACATGCACAGCCACAGTGGCTTGTTTCATTTAACAGCAGTTAAACAATGACAGTGGTAAAGTAATTCCTTTGCAGTGCAGAAGTGATCTCAGTCCTTATCCAAATTCCTGGTGATAAAGAAATGATGCTAGTGGTAGAATGTTGAAGAGCAGACTTTGCAATATTGCAGCAGTATAGATGTCTAATGAGCAAGGTTACAGCAGAGTGAACAATGATGATCAGAGAAGACAGTGAGCAGCATTGATCATGAGCAACAGTTTTGGATCAGCAGAGTTGATGTGTGCTGGGCAAAGATGATAAGCAGCAGTAGTGATGAATAGTGTTAACCAGCAGAAGATGCACAGAGAAGATTGAAAAGACTATTGCAGCAGTGTTGAGCAGCAGTAGGTGAATGATGAGCAGTGTTACAGCAGAGTTGATGAGTTGATGTGACAGTAAGCCTTAATGTAAAAGCAAGCTGGTCTTGCTTTTGAGGTTAGGATACCTCAAACCCTTCTTAGCAGGGTCTAAGAAAACCAGGCAGGGTCCTGGATCCATAGTGGGTGCTCTATGTATCAGTAGGTGCTGATTTCGCCTAACGGTTGTAGCCGGACCCAAATAATATAAAAAGATTACAAATTTATATAGTGTGGTTTTCTTCTGAGTCATGGTGCTTTATGAATGAAATGCTTATGTTATGTGAATGATGTTTTTGAGATGATTATATATTGGATTGATGAATTGGTAGCTAACTGTGAGAAGCTAAGAAAAGTTTAAAATGAGAATAACTTCCATGCTCGAAATTTATCATATCCTCCAAGATTGTCCTCAAGTTGAGTATGGTGAGTCATCTTTTCAAAATGAGAACCTCAAATGGAAACATCAAAGATTTAGATCTTACCGATTTGAGGTGTTTGACTTGGTTCTAGAGTTGGATGACTTAGGGTTTCTTAGAGAAACCCTAATTTTCCAAACTTGGAGTTTGGGAATTCTATTTGGACAGAAATATGTGCCTCCTTGAGGTGAGTTTCTCAGCAAGGTCCTTTTCTAAAGACCGAGGTGGGAAGTCTCTAAAACTTGATACCCTAGTTTCTCTCGACACCAGTGTAAGGGTAAAAAATGAAACTTCTTCAAATCTGATTATGCTTCCACCAAAATGTGTGCCCCTCTAGAGTGCCTTAGCCCATCCCTCTTTTCTTGATGATCTATGGCGAGAGGACCTTGAACTAGGAAGCCCTAGTTTCCATTGCTACACAGTGCCTTCTTTCAGAGAGACTCTGATACCATGTTAGTTTTTCTAATCTAATTAGCTTGATTAGGATCTTTATATAAAATAATAACAAGTACACCAAGATACACAAGATAGAGTAGATGCATAAGACACAAATATTTTCACCGGGGAAACCATAAAGGAGAAAACCCCACAAAATTCCTCATAATAGTTACGTCACAAATACTATATCACAAGATGATCAAAACCAATACGAAGAAGTCTTCTGCAACTATCTATCTCTCCTCCTTCTCTCTCTCTCTCTCTCTCTCTCATGTGAACTTGAGTGAGTGTGAGTGTGTATAAATGAGGGAGGGCGCCTCCCTATTATACCTTTTAAGTGACTGACCTAATACATGACTGGGTCTGACCTCTTACTCTAACAGGGCCAACTTCTCCTAGAGAGACTCCAAAAATACATTACATGATGTTACACTGGGGACTATTTCCCTGACTTACAATGGAGATTGTGTTGAAATATTGTAACTTCGAAGAATATTCTTTATGTATATTTTGTGGTCCCCTATGGTCCAACTAATAAGAGTCATGAGGTAGTCCCCTCAAATTGTAAAGGTGGGTCACCAGCACCCCAGTGTGGTTACTTGAGCCTACATGTGTAACTCAAGCCTACATGAGTTAACTTAAGCCGACATGTTAATTGAGTAAACTTTAAGTGAACGGATGAATATAAATAGAGGTGTAGTGTTCCTCACTTGAGACACATACACTCACTTGGAATAGCACACTTGTGGAGGAGAGGAGTTGCTGGAGAAGGAGGAGAATCGGGTTTTTGATCTCCTTGTTGTTTTTACCTTTTTCCCTTTTTGGGGCATCTATATTGAGGAAGCTTTTGCTGGGTTTTTCCCTTTAGGGTTTTCCCAGGATAAATCTGTGTTGTTCTTGTGATACTGTTTCTTTCAGTGATCCTGTTTTATATGCTTTTATTATGAAAAATGAAATGATATACTGATGTCTTAGTTAAGCATATGAAAATTTAACATGGTATCAGAGCTAACCTGAATAGGGAAAATTTCACAAGTTACAGAAGCTAGGGATTCTTATTTTTTGGCTCTCTCTCCATAATCAATCAGCAAAAGAAGGCTAGGCTGACTCTCCTTTGAAGGGTGCATCGTTCTATCGAAGTGGAATTCGATTCCAAGCATTTTCAATTTTCGATGTGGAAATTAGGGATTTCTACAGAAGAGAAATTTTTGAGTGAGACCAGCATAGGATTGTTCTCCTCATCAAAACCGAAGTTTAGAGACCTGGATCAATATTTTTGGTTGGGTGAATCTCTGGGAAAGTCAAACCCTAGTTTGACCCCGAGCTAGAAAAACCCTAAATACTAAAACTGCTACGTTTTGGCACATTCGCTATATTCCGATATTGGTGAAGGATCAGGAGCTGAAAATTGCAGGGGCCGAAGACAAAATCCTGCTGAACACTGTGTCCAAAATTCATCCTCAGATTCGCTGTATTCCAGGAGATATGTTCTCTCCAAGTTAGGGTTCCAGCCTCTTCCAGAATTCATCCCTAAACAGGACACCTGGGGAGAATTGCAATATCTTGGGCTACAGAGGTCCAAATGGAATTATTTAAGATGTTCCAAAAATTGCACAGACTTTAATTTCGGTGGTCCGAATATCAGACTCAGAAGATGAACCAATGACACGTGGCATGCCGTACAACTTCGCTGTTCTGAACAGTCCTGTAACAGGTCACCTTGGGAAAAGGATCATAAATACCAAATGGTGAAACCAATTCTGATGAAATCTATGGTGGTGGATCAGGGACATGTGAGTTTACCTCATTACAAAATTTCATACATATAAGAGCATAAAT
Organism: Pseudotsuga menziesii; assembly: GCA_001517045.1. Taxonomy (NCBI): domain Eukaryota; kingdom Viridiplantae; phylum Streptophyta; class Pinopsida; order Pinales; family Pinaceae; genus Pseudotsuga; species Pseudotsuga menziesii. Next base: position 173,222 of record LPNX010334047.1, on the reverse strand, counting down.
TTAGGAGATATCATAGAAACAGTAACATGCATTTCTGCAGAAGAAATTGGAAAATTAGGGCAACCTGTTCCGGGAGCTTCCCTCCACTGTTTTCAGAAATGGAGTACATTGGACAGCTCCATTTGAAGAGATCTATCTGTCTATTCAATAAGATATGAAATATTCCAAGTTTTAAAATTAGGGTTTCTGTGACAAACCCTAGATCAGCCAACTCCAGAACCAGGACGGACACCTCAAATCGGTAAGATCTAATCCTTTGCTATGTTCATTTGAGGTTCTCATTTCAAAGTGATCTATCACATCAGCTTGATGATAAGCTTGGTGAAGTTGACAACTTCCAAGCCTAGAAGTATATGATCTCTCTGAAGAAAATGGATTGAACACCTACATGAGCATAGAGGTTCCAGTTTCAGAGGGAGATGAGGCTTGAAGCCTTTTCACAAGAAGAACTTGGTCAAAGCCCAGAAGATTATTGATGATTCAGTCTCGAATCAACCTGTTCTACAAGTGTCTTCCCTAAAGACATCGATGAGGTTTGATTCCTTAACCAAGCTATTTGAAGGGAAGAACATAGATCGGAATATGACCTTAAGAAACCAGCTGAAGAAGAAGTTAAGAATGCAGAAGTGGTGATGGCCACCTTGAATGGCCTCCCAGGATCATGGAATTCATTCATTCAAGGAATGTGTTCCAGAAGGAATTGATTACTTTCAGTAGACTTTGGGAAGAAGAAGAATCTCGTCTCTGAAGATCAAGCTCTCATCTTCCAAAGAAGATCCCTCAATCAATGAGGAATATGAAGATCTCAACTCTTGAAGAACTTCTTATCCACCTCAGCATTTGGATAAGAAACGATGCTATCATGAATGAAGAAGACGATAAAGTTGAAGACTCGGGAAGGAATATACCCATGAAACAAATAAAGATAAGTATTCAATTGTCATTTCATGATATTGTTTTGTTATACATTTGATTATATTCAGTGATGTGTTATGCATGATAGATTGTTTGCATTAATGACTGTATACTACTAATGTGCATGTGATGGGTAAGTAGCTCATGGTGCTATACAACTCTCCATTGTTACTTATCAAACCTCTTTGCTAACATATTGGATTAGTGCACAATCTCAATAATGTCATGGTAGAGATGGAAGGCATCTAGAAAGTTTATGTGAGATATGGATGAATGTTGTATTAACTAAATAGTTGCATGATGCATAAGAATTTGTCGTTATACATATGTTTTATGAAATATCTCTAACCATGAAACTGGTACATTTGAATTGTAGGAAAGGTCACGAACAACCTCCTACAATAAAAGAAGGATGATACTTGTTCCGAAGAACAAGTGATGACAATTCAATATTCACTCCAATAAACATGAATCTGAAGCTCCCAGGGTCAGAGACACCATGACGAAAGAAAGAGCTTCAAAGA
>LPNX010334047.1:151249-171327 GCA_001517045.1 Pseudotsuga menziesii | reverse complement strand
AAGATAAGATATGTTGCTGATAGAAGTAAGGTAAGAGTTGTGGCTAGAGGTTTCTATCAGAAAGAGGGAATTAATTCTGAAGAGACACTTACTTCTGGAATAAGGTACATTTCCCTCAAAACTATCACGGTAGTTTCTTCCATGATGAAGTAAAGACAAGCCTTCCTTAATGGTATGATTGAGGAAGAGTTTTACATCGAATATTCACGAGGATTTGAAGCTGAAGACAGAAGGAATCAAGTATGCAAGTTGAAGAAGGCCCTCTATGGCCTGAAGCAAGCTCCCAGAGCTTGGTATGGAAGAATAGATAGTTTCCTGATGAGCATGGGCTTTGCCAAAGTAAAGACGATCCTAACCTTTCCTACAAGGTTGTAGAATATGTACCTGTCATTCTATTACTATATGTGGATGACTTATTCTTGACAAGGAATGAGAAACATATCATGGAAAGTAAGAAGAAACTAGCAGAAGAATTTGAGATGAAAGACCTTGGGTTAATGAATTATTTCCTAGGTCTGGAAGTATGGCAAAGTTCAGAAGGAATATTTCTCAACCAGGGAAAGTATGTGGTAGAGATATTGAAGAGACTCAAATGCAAAGTCATGGCCACACCCATGTACTCCAACCTGAAGCTGTTAGCTGATGACTCATTAGAGTTAGTGGATGTGACTCACTACAGACAGATCATTGGGTCATTGATGTACTTAAAAAATACCAGACCAAACATTTGTTTTGCTGTGAACACCTTAAGTCAATATCTTGTTCAACCAAGACGGGTTCACCTAGTAGCTACAAAACATATCTGAAAGAGACTATAGACTTTGGTATATACTATGATGGTAGCCATGAGTATAGATTGTATGGCTACACAGATGCAGATTGGGCTGGAAGTATCTCAGACAGGAAAATCAAATCAGGTATATGCTTTGAGGTCTGATATGAGTTCATGGTTTAGCAGGAAACAATCCATTGTTTCTCTTAGCACGGTTGAAGCAGAATACATAGCAGATTGCTCTACTATGTTATGAAGCCATATGGCTTCAGAAGTCGATATCAGGTCTCTTTGACTTGAAGATGGATACAACAATGATTCTATGTGATAACCACAGTTGTGATGACAAAGAACCCTGTGTTCCACATAACACGTAGAAATACGGTATTTCTACATACAAGATAAGATGAAGATAATGATACTATAGATGCAGATGATGGTGATTTAGTATTTCTATACTGAATATAGAGATGATGATGTTTCAGTATTCCCATATTGAAGATATAGATGATGATGCTTTTAGTATTCACATACTAGAGATACAGATGGTGATAGATCAGTATTCAGATATTGAAGATGTAGATGATGATGGTTTGGATGATGATGTACCGACGAAGCCTCTGCCTAGAGTAGAGTTCGAACACTTTCGAGACAAGCTTGGTGTTGTTCGGACAGACCTTCCTCGAAAGGGGGAGTAGTGATGTTGCAATGGGATTGTATCATCCCTGGGCATTTTCCCTAAAGTGATCCAGAGACCTCGGTCCTCGAGAATGAAGAGGGATTGTATCATCCCGGGACATCTGTCCATAATAGATCCGGTGATCTCGGTCATCGAGAACGTGATGGGATTGTATCATCCTTGGTCACCTTCCCTAAAGTGATCTGGATACCTCGGTCTTCGAGAATGAAGAGGGATTGTATCATCCTGGGACATCTGTCCATAATAGATCTGGTGGCTTCGGTCCTCGAGAATGTGGTAGGATTGCATCATCCTTGGACATAGTCCTAAAGTGATAGGGAGTGATTATCCCGTAATTGTATGCGGTCACTTCGGTCGTCGAGAATGTGGTAGGATTGCATCATCCTTGGACTCAAGTCCTAAAGTGATAGGGAGTGATTATCCCGTAATTGTATCCGGTGACTTCGGTCGTCGAGAATGTGGTAGGATTGCATCGTCCTTGGACTTAGTCCTAAAGTGATAGGGACTGCTTCTCCCGTAATCAATTCGGTGGCTTCGGTTGTCGAGAATGTGGTGGGATTGTATCATCCCTGGCCTTTACGTCCAAAAGTGATCCAAAGACTTTTTGTCTTTGAGTTGTGGATTGCAGGTTGTTGCTGATGATGATGATGCCGTACTGATCGAAAGATCAGAGGATGATGATGATGACATACTGATCAAAAGATCAGAGTATGATGATGATGACGTACTAATCTAAAAGATCAGAGTATGATGATGATGCACTATGATTATGATGTTTCTGATCGAAAGATCAGAGTATGATGATGGTGTTTCTGATCGAAAGATCAGAGTATGATGATGATGTTTCTGATCGAAAGATCAGAATGTGATGATGATTATGATTGACAAATCAGAATATGATGATGATGATGTTGCTACTGATCGAGAGGTCAAATTACTGAAGATGTTGCTGCTGATCGAAAGGTCAAGGTGCTGAAGATGTTGTTGTTGATCGAAAAGTCAAAAATGCTGAAGATGTTGCTGATCAAAAGGACAAAATGCTGAAGATGTTGTTGCTGATCGAAAAATCAAAGTGCTGAAGATGTTGCTGATTGAAAGATCAAAATGGTGAAGATGTTGTTGATCAAAGACTGAAGATGTTGCTGATGATGAAGATTGAAGATTGAAGATGAATACTACATGATGTTGAAAAGCTTCCAATGATTTATAGATGTGTTACCCTGCTGATGTTGATGATGTCCCCCATCTCTGCTCTTGTTGTTGTTGATGTAGAATACCCTTCTCGTTAAGGGGGAGTGTTGAAATATTGTAACTTCGAAGAATATTATTTATGTATCTTTTGTGGTCCCCGATGGTCCAACCGGGAGAACCATTTGTATTTCATTGTACCCCGATGCTCCTAATCGAAAGAACTAATAAGAGTCATGAGGTAGTCCCCTCAAATTGTAAAGGTGGGTCATCAGCACCCCAGTGTGGTTACTTGAGCCTACATGTGTAACTCGAGCCTACATGAGTTAACTTAAGCCAACATGTTAATTGAGTAAACTTTAAGTGAACGGATGAATATAAATAGAGGTGTAGTGTTCCTCACTTGAGACACATACACTCACTTGGAATAGCGCACTTGTGGAGGAGAGGAGTTGCTGGAGAAGGAGGAGAATCAATTTTTTGATCTCCTTGTTGGTTTTACCTTTTCCCCTTTTTGGGGCATCTATATTGAGGAATATTTTTCTGGGTTTTTCCCTTTAGGGTTTTCCCAGGATAAATCTGTGTTGTTCTTGTGATACTGTTTCTTTCTGTGATCCTGTTTTATATGCTTTTATTATGAAAAATGAAATGATATACTGATGTCTTAGTTAAGCATATGAAAATTTAACAGATTGTACCTTAAGATCCATACACAATAATGACATCCCGAAAGGAGGCAACACATCTTCAATGGGGTTACAACAACATATAGTGATAATATACATCATAATATCTTCCAAAGTTAGAAATACATAAACAATGTTTATGTCAAATGTGTGCACATTTTGAATAAGTAGATATGAATGTGTCACATCCCTTATGTTTATGAATAATTTCATGTATGTATGTGTCGCACTGTTTATTGAATGAATCTGTGATATGTCCTTCAGGTTGAATGTTACAAGATGTGTCGACTAGTAAGTAGCACGTTAACTTGAATGAATAGACAAAGAGTAAGAGGTATAAACCTTGGCTTCGGTCGAGCGTTGCAATAAGGTACAACAAGAGTATAAATCCACACCTAGCTACAGAAACTTGGTTCTGATAATTCCCCATTAGGATATATCAACTGAGACTGCATCTATGTCGCAGGTGCTACCGACTAAGCCCTACTCTCTCAGGCCGATATCTAGGTCTTTGTTGGCAACCGAGGATCTGAACTTGGGTTGATCGAAGGATAAATACAACAATAACATAACATATAATGGCCCTATATAGAATATAAACTATTGTCCCAACATCATCCAACTCCTCTCATACAAATCCGATATAAACTCTTTCAATCTTGAAGCCAATTTCATTAAAACTAGTGACTCAAAAGCATGAGAATGCAATCTTTTTACACATGGATTTCTGATATTTCGAATTAAAGAGAATATGGACATAAGAGTATAGATCAATACATCATATACCCAATATTGGGAATCAAATAGATTCAGCAAAGTGTAATCACTACTCCAATAAGTGTGCCATCACATGAGAGTATGGGGGAATGGAGAAGAAGGAATGAGAGAATAGGGAGATAGATGAGAAATAGAGTTGTATGGAATTTCAACATGAAACTAAACACCTTCATTAATCTACAATAAGAGGTTTGAATGGCCTCTCCATCAATCAATTTGGAAAGGAATCCAACTCCCTCAAAATTGGTTCATGAGCAGGGAGAGTGAACACTCACCGTGCAATGGACAAGCACAAGCTCTCCAAAATGCCAAAGGCCAATTAAAAAATTATCAAAATCCATTCTCCTTCCTCATGACACCCTTTTATAACTTCATGAGTCCTCCTAAGGTCAAACTTCCCTCCATGGGCTTCCTCCAACTCATCTTAGTGGTTTAGTAACTCTTACAACACTTGTCTTCTTCTTCATGCTCCAATTATTTCCCCAATTTGATTGGCTACCTATAACTCCCAAATGCACCCTCTTGGTGGCTATTTTTATCCCTATCATGTCATATTTGTCATAGGTCTGCAATCATGTATGGATTTGTCATATTTGTCATAGAATCTTCCATCATTAGTTGTCATAGAGTGCATGGAATCTCCTTCCAAGTGGCACACATTGCCTTCTTAGTATCTTCGGCTTACATGGGAGTTAATATCCTCTCCTAATTCTATTTACTTGGCTCATGATAGGCCATGTGACACCACATCACCCTGCAAAAACGTTACATTCCTCATGGGTCTAAATTTGGATGAAGGTCATGCCAAGTGTGTGGGGGAATCTAGTCATCCAAAGACTCCACAAGCTTCCAATTGTCTCCATGAACCAATCCCACCCTATTTTCTTAACATTTATTATTTATGTGACCCATTTTAATGTGAATATGGTAAACTAAGGTCCTTTTGGGTCCTATATCTCCCTTATTACAAAATTTATGTCTCCACCTCAACCTAGGGAACTAGTAGGTTGGCGAAACATTATTTGCAAGTAGTCTTATTTGGATGGAGACATGACATGCAATAATCAGAGTTGCATCAAGTTGACATAAAAAATAGTGTTTCACAACAAGTTGAAATGCATAGAGATACATTTCTATTATATTCAAGACACGGTGAAAAGGGGGGTTATGCAACTCCAATATGTTCCTACCGAGGAACAAGTGGCCGATGTATTGACTAATCCTCTGTCTTGTGTAAAGTTTGAATACTTCCAAGAGAATCTTGGTGTAGTCTAAAAGGACTTCCCTCAAAAGAGGGAGTGATGATGATGATGACGATGTTGTTGTAGGTTTCCTGTTGTAGTGGTGTGGTAGCTCAGTCTAGGTAGGGTATGTTTGGCTAAGCTTGTTTGGATCGAAAGGGATAATAAGTTAGACAAGGCCTGTTTGATCCTAGGGTGATCAAGATGTATGGCTAGGATTGTTTAGAACAGAAGGGTTATGAAGCCAGATAAGGCTTGTTTGGTCCCTAGGTAGATCCATTTGTCTGGTTAGGCTTGTTTGTCCCAAAAGGGTTAGTAAGTCAGACAAAGGTCCGATGGATCTTTCATAGTACCCATCGATATGCTACTTCAAATGTCCTAAGGGAATGATTATGTGGTCCCAACAATCTGTGCCGATGATGATCATGTTGTCCAAGCACTATGTGTTGCTGATGATGATGTGGTTCCAACACTCTGTGTTGCTGCTGATGATGTGGTTCCAACACTTTGTGTTGATGATGATGATATGGTACTAGCACTCTTTGTTGTTGATGATGATGTGGTTCAAGCACTCAGTGTCGATGATGATGATGTGGCTCCAACATTTATATGCTATCGATGATGATGTTGCTCCAACATTTATACATTGTTGATGATGATGTTGCTCTAATGATGATGATGATGTTGTCTCATCATTCTATGTTGTTTTTGTCGATGTTCCAACATCTCCATGCAGATGATGCATATGATGATCTAGCATTTATTTGTTGATTATGTTGTTTTTAACACTAACATTCTAATGATGTTATTGTTGTCCTAGTATTCACATACTGATGTTGCAGATGATGATGTCCCAGTACTCACATTTGAATGATGATGGTGTCCCAATATTCACATACCGATTTTGCAAGTGATGAAGATGTTCTAGTATTCACATACTGATGTCACATTTGATGATGTCCTGGTACTCACATATTGATGATAATGGTGATGTTCCATGATGATGATGCTCTGTGATGATGATGTTCCATGACGATGATGTTCCACAATGATGATATTCCGTGATGATGATGATGTTTGTAATGATGATGTTCTGTGACGATGATGTTTCGTAATGGTGATGTTCCATGATGGTTATGTTCCATGATGATGATGTTCCAGATGCTTAGATGTTGTTGTTACAAAACTTTCTATGACATGTAGATCCACCGGTCACTAGTACATGTGCACATTTTTCCCATGGTAAATCATCATGAAAATTTTGTTCAAGAGGCCTAAATTCAAGTTCTAACCAAATGTGAGCATGAATGGCAATGCCCTTTTGGACCCATCTTTGGTCAAGCTTTCCCTAGCACATTTTCAATTAGTTCCTAGATTAGAGAAACCAACATGAAAAGGAGAATATTTGACATTCACACACACATGGATGATATTAATATATATGGTCGCCATATCAAACTTCAATTATCATGGTTTAATGTCGAGGCTAAAACAACCCATAAACCACACTCCATCTTCCAAACCCATATTTTGGTAATTGGGATTATTACAAAACACAATAAAGAATCCCTTGGAGCAAAAACAACAGAGAAAATTTGTATTCCATGTGGACTTAATCCACTCATAAAAGAATAGATGTTGGTGTCCATGGTCATTGAATCTACAAATCAAGCCACAATGGTGATAACCTTAATGACCTTGTTGATCACTAGCAACTGCAACTTTGACATTGGAGATTCATTTAACCTCTCCACATTGATTCTCTTGTGGAGGAAGTTGAAGGGGAAGATGAATTCTTTTGAATGCCTTCTTTAAAGGAATGGAGCCTTGAAGCAGAGGTTATGCTTCGTCTAAAATGTACTACCATGAAGACATGAAATTGAATGCACAATGGAGCTCTTTGAATGCCTACTGTCCTAACTAGAAATGATCATCTAACTAGTGACAATCAACAAAAAATTGATGGTACTTGACAAGAATCCCATCCTTGAATTGCAATATTCATCTTTAAATTGTGATGGAGTTCCAATAATTCACTGACAAAGTGACATTCCTCCTTATGAATAATCTCACAAAGATATGAAAATTGATTATCATGCCAAAAATGGTTTTTGTTAAACACCTGCCAAGTACATTTTTTGGCAAGATGACAAATCTTTGGAATATTTGGGCTACATATTTTCCTAATCCAACAAAATTTATAGAAACATTCAAGGAAAGAGTGAAACAACCTACCTTGAAGGGTTAATGGCAAACCAATGGTGCACACATATGAGGAGTGCACTAAAAATTATGGTTGTTGTTAGAGAAACCACAAAACTATATCGATATGCTAATCAAAGATAATTAAGTAAGCAAAGTAGTTGTAAAAAACACCACCACCATGAAGAACACCAGTCTTATAATTTCCATTGGCACCCAAACTAGAACAAGCATCACAAGCCTTCCTACACAACAAGGATATAATATGCCCATGAGAATAATCTCTTAGTAGCTCGCCATTCTCAATGTTCAAAGTTAAAGATACAACATACAACTTGAACACACTCTACCAACTAAGAATCACCTTCCAAAACATGATCTTTAAAGGAGCACGACATTGAAGAAGAGGGCATGCTTCATCTCAAAACCCTACCACAAAGATGCGAAACTTGTTAAAGTTCAAGAATCTTTCTTTATTTCTCAAACACTAACATGGTATTATCGCAAGGGTGTGCAAGAGCTTAGTTTAGCATATGGCAATATGACCTGGGGTAATACACATGATCATAGGTTCTAGACTTGATACAACACAAGTCTCATGGGAATTACTCCTGAAGCTGTACTTTCAACAACACTCAATGCATAATGGATTTCTTTTGAATGCCTTCCCTCATAGCTGGGAATGATAATATAATTATTAATTAATGAAGTACAATCATTGGCAATAATAAGAATTCTATCCTTGAACTGCAACATTCATTTTAAAATGCAATGTATTCCTAAGAATTCATCAGCAAGTGAGAGTCCTCCTTGCGAACAACCTCACAAAGATATGAAAATCGGTTACCATGCCTAAAACTTTTTGAGGGTTTTCATTAACATTTGGTGAACCATCTTTTCGACAAACAAGTTGACAACCCTTTGTAATATTTAGGCTACATGTTTCTCTATTCCAACAAAATCAATAAAAACATTGAGGAAAGAGGGAAACAACCTACCTCAAAGGGTTTATGACAAACTAATGGCCCACATTGAATGTAATGAAAAAGTTATGGTTGCTACCAAGACAACTACAAAACTATCTCCAATTGCCAATCAAAGAGAACCAAGTAGACAAAATGGTTTTAAACACCACCACCACCATGAAAAACATTGGTTTTTTATTTTATTTCCATTAACATCTAAACTAGAACATGCATCACAAGCCTTCCTACACATCATCAATATAATATACCTATATAAATAATATCTTAATACCTTATTAACCTCAATATTTAAAATTTAAAACACAATATAATACTTAAACACAATCTACTCTCTAAAACCACCCTCCAAAACATCCTCATTTTTATAACACCACCACCCATACCACCCATATGTGAAACATTTACTTACCAATATCACTTCACCCGTTTCAATATTCAAATCTTTACATACTAATATAATAATAATGTCTACTATGTACTATTATAATGGTATCTACTCATTTTTTTTAATAATTACACCCACCCATATAGATGGAATGATACCTCATGCTATCAACCTTCACTCAATGGGAAGACTATACCACTTTCCACTCTTTCTAAAAGACAAGCTATTTCTACAAAATATACATAGAAAGAGCCACCACTTTATCCTCCTACTTTAGTATTCAAATTCCCTTTGAATCAATCCTTTCATGAAAGAGAAAGCCATGTAGACGCAATACAAAAGACTTTAGACATCCAATCTAGAAGAGAAGGATTGATATATTTTGGTAATTTGAATTTTTTAATGCATGTTTTTAAGTTGATGTAATATTTATTTTTATGTTAAATAAATATATTTTGGTAATTTGAGTTTTTTAATGCATGTTTTTAAGTTGATGTAAAAATTATTTTTATGTTAAATAAATATAGTGTAAGTTGATGTAATATTTATTTTTATGTTAAATAAATATAGTGTAAGTTTAAATGTTTTTCTTTTTTCTTTTCATTAAGGTGTTTAGAGTTTTGAAGGTATTGAAATTATTTATGCAATAAAAATGTAATTTGAATAATGCAAAATCCTAATTTTAACCTAGATTCATTATTGGATTATGAAAAATGCTTAAAAAGTCTAAAACATAGAATGATTGGCCAACTCAAATAAATATTAGAAAATCTTTGAGTACTTCCCAAAATTGATAGATGGTTAACTCGACAATAACATCTAATGAGGCCCACAATATTCACATATATAATCACCTTAAGAACTTGACATCTAATGAGGCCCACAATATTCACATATATAACCACCTTAAGAACTTGACGAAGTATCCTCTGGTTTCTAATTCAAATGCTTAACCACTTGCGCTAATTAGTAAAATAATTTAACAAAGTCCCTTATTTCAAAACAATACAATTAATCAATTTGATATCATGTTTTGCTATGCTATAAATTATTATTATTATTATCTACATTATTACTTAAAATACACAACTTTAATTAAAAATATTAATATACAAATAATAAATAATATAATATTGATTTTATATAAACAATAAATAAACTATACAAAATAATCCATTTTTTTTTCTTATACGTGGAAATTCCCGCCACCATGCAATTGTTTAGATGAGGCAACCACTATATATGACTACCACGACGAAAACCAGGTTCAAGCCCAACCTTAGGTCGACATAGAAGAGCATTTTCCCTACTAACAAGTAGAACTGTCATAGTGCAAGACATAATGATTTGGAGGGCTCCTTCGCAGGAATAGTACCTGGGTCTCTATCGAATCAGCCAAAAAACCCCATCATTGCCTCCTTTTTTTTTCCAGATCGACAATTCAAGTGGGCCCACCCAAAGGGGCCTCACACCTATTGACTCCATGCTAATGCCTTATCCCGAACAGATCCAAAAAATTGAACCCACATATGATAACAGAAAACCAACAACTTCACGAAAAGCTTTGACCAATTAAACTACCTATCAAAGCTAGATCCATTGTTACCTTCCAACCTCATACCTAATCTAATCCTTACTCCCAACCTCATACCTAGTCCAATCCTTAAACTAATACAAACTAACCTAAGCCTTTACCTCTTATAATAATGAATACAACCTAATCAAATCCTTTACTTCTTGTAATAATGAAAAAAAGTAGAGTTAATCAACTCCCTATTCCTTGACCTTATATGCAAATATATAGGTAAACTAATACAACCTAATCTAATCCCTTACCTCTTGTAATAATGAAAAAAACTAGAGTTAATCAACTCCCTATTCCTTGACCTCTTGCAATAATAAAAAACTAGAGTTAATCAACTCCCTAACCAATGTAGTGGGATGGAGGATGACCGGTAGATTCCGGTTATAATCCTAGAATAACGGTGTGGTCCTCTCTTCAATTTAAAAAATAATAATTTCACCGGCCGACCGACCGATTACGACTTTAGACCAATTAACATTTTATTTTACTCCCAACACTTTGTGTGACCGAGCGGAACCGAAATCCGGATTTAAATCTATAAAATAATAGGGAGCGGATTCCAACATACCCATTCTAAAGTTATTAAATCCCAACCCCGCATTTGCCTTTCATTGTGCTCAGTGGCGCTCTATCTTTCTGTACGATTCATTTTCGTGTCTGTATTCCGTTCGGTGCTACTGGATTCGATCGTGTGCGTTCTTCTTTATAATTTGCTGCAAGTTATCAGTTTTGTTGGGCGGTTTTGAATCTGACCTTCTTTAGTTTTCGTCTCGGATTTGGTCGGGGTTGCCTGTGTGGGATCTTGCCGAATTTTTGGAGAAGGGAAGATGTCGTGGCAGACTTACGTCGATGACCATCTCATGTGCGAGATCGGGAGGGGAAATCGGCTCACTGCGGCGGCCATTATTGGCCAGGATGGCAGCGTTTGGTCTCAGAGTGATAGCTTCCCAGCGGTAACCCTTATTTGCTCTTTAGGGTTTCGATTTTCTCAAAGTTTGTATTTTTGTTTGAAAATTTATTATTGGGTTTAGATCTCTGTCTCTGGATGCTATCTGGGTCGGCTAAAGCTTTGGATTTAAAGCTCTTTTATGGATTATCTTAATTGTCTCTAATATACTTCAGTTTACCCTCATCGTCTTGTTCTCTATAACCTTACAGACACTCATACATGTATGTACTTCTGGATCTTTGTATATATGCATTGTATTGGATTTACAGATAGATTTACTTTCCAATTGTATATCTGTCTGTTTTCTTTACTCACAAGGAAACAAATGTTATATATGTATTGAAAAGTATGAACCTCTGTGCATATGCATTCATAGCATATACACATTATTTTGATCATATTAATTATTTCCTATTTAGTAGATGTTACCACGTATATCTTCTTTTTCATAGGCGCCCATACACCACATATCTGTGATTTATGCTGTTACCCAAATGCAAAGTTCAGTGTTAGGCACATGGAAGTAAAACAGTAGTATCCGTAACCAATTATGTATGAGGGTGTACATTCATGAGGTATGCATTTTCCGCTATCTTTGTCTATCTTAGCAAATAAATCCATGTATCCATCTCTAAAAATTGGGAGTGATAAGGGCACATATTACAAGTACACGCCTACATCTCACCCAAAATGTATCTGTATCTATAAGTATAGATGTGTATTCTTTATACCCCACACCTAAAAATGCATCTGATGATATTAGCTTATATCCGTTTGTATAATCATATCTATGATTGCGTGCTTGTATTGGGGTATATGTTTATGTTTTATTTTTAATGTCCTTCAAAGCCTGCCTGGTAGATATAACCTCTGTCTTGAATCAAAATTTAAAATCTGATTTAATCAATTTTTTTCAGAATGTACCATGTGCTGTGAATATATACTCCTACGCATATATCATCCGCGTGCTAGAATGTATGCAGTACGCCTTCCCATATACAATCAAAAGCACAAATATTTGCATCCATCCTTGTACGTATAGGTGTCGAATTTCCGCTATTTCTAATCCCTTTCTCATCTGTTTCTGGATTTGTGTGCACCCACGTGTTTGTGTCCGCGCGTGCATATATCATGTATATTTGAATGGATATCAATATGCTTGTATGCATTTTTGTATACATAGAAAGACAGATATTTCCAAACAAAACTGAGACATTGTATTTGAATGTATGCGCACATGTATGTACATATACAGTATGTATCCTCATGCAAATATAGATGCTCCCTTATGTATGTGTAGGTATCGTTTTTTTTATACAACCAACTTTTTGCATCTGGATTGAATTTGACGACTTTGGACACCATTTCATTTGAATTTTGCTTCAATCCTAAAATATTTATTCGTTATGAGTATTTTGTTTGTGGAAATTTCCTTTTCTCTTATGTCACCTATAAGGAAGATCGATTGATCTAGTGAACCATTGGATTAAGATTAGTGGTAACTTGCATCTGCAGATCAAGCCCGAGGAAGTGACAGCCATAGTGAATGATTTTGCCGATCCTGGATCCCTTGCACCAACAGGGCTGTACATTGGAGGAACAAAGTATATGGTCATCCAAGGCGAGCCTGGAGCTGTCATCAGAGGAAAGAAAGTAAGAAAATGGTTATTCAGCATTTTTAATGAATATTATAATGTTGTCATGGAGGTGTAATTGAGAAGTCTTACATGAAATAGCTGCTTGGAGCCTTGGACATTGCATATAATTAGTGCATGTCATTGCATAAGTGTGAGGCTCTAATTATCTTTTATCTTTTAACAAAGTGCTAGGCATGGATCCATTTCTTTGGATTAAATTAGTTTTAAGTTTCTTGTAACACCCCTTTTGTTTTTGTGAATGTATGTTTATTCCATTATTTCACAAAATAGAGTACATCAAATCGTACATATCAATGGCAGCGCTGGACTTATACAGAATATACCTCTCTTAAATGGCAAGGATCGCTAACATGTCTTCCTTAACCCCAATCCCAAGAGAGTTAATGAAAAATGGCAATTCTGGTTGAAAGCTAATCCGCCAATTCTGCTTTGCACAACTGTCATCTCATTGGCAATGGCATATTCAGAGGCAACCCTTTTCTATAACACTTGGGCAACTTTGTAACAAACCATAGGGAAACCATCCATTACACCCGAATGCTGAAGTCTTTCTTAAACATTTAACTGGTATCTCTGGTTGAGCACCAACTATTTAAGTACACTAGTCAAGGATGAAGTGTTTTCCAAATGTATTGATACTTCCCAAGAAAATGCAGCTTCAATATCAGGAATGATCCATCTTTTGATTTTTTTAAGACTTACTAAATTAATTGAGTTTGAATCTGTTATGGCCCATATTATGCCAAATTTTATTGTGTTGCTACTGAGTTTATGTTATTATTTATCGTTCTAGACTCCTAATTTCTGGACTTTCATAATTTCGGGGATGTTAGAGACATGCAGTCAGAGAATTAATAGGAATACTTTAATATCTCGTTCTTCATTTTTTGTTGAATTACCGGGGCTGCTTTTAGATTCTCAGTTTCCAGTTAGAAGTGCATAATTCAATTTCATGTTAGAGTAGCTCGGATACTGATAGGTTGCAGTTGTTTTATTTTAGTTATCTGTTCTCCTTAGGCAGGCAATAATTATTGTTGAATTTGTTTTGAATTCTCGTGTTTCAAAATGATGGTATGCATTGCTGTATATTAATCTTCCGGCTATGATGTGTGTGCAGGGATCTGCAGGTGTGACCATTAAAAAAACAACCTGTGCCCTTATTTTTGGCCTTTATGACGAACCGGTAACTCCAGGTGAATGTAATATGATCGTGGAGAGGCTCGGCGACTATCTTATTGACCAGGGCATCTAAGATCTAGTTAGTCCACAGCTATAATGTTGTATGGGGCATTATGCTATTCAGAATTATGCCAAATTGTTTAGGTGTTGTTAATTGTGCCTGAGCCTAGTCATTAAGTAAATGGAGTATATATGCATATTCTGTAGAGAGCCTATTTGGTGTGTAAAACAATGGTGAGGTGCTTCACCAGTGACTTATGTTCGCTGTTCCTCGCGTTGAGGTTTCTGAATTTTAAGTGAGATATTTGAATTTGTCCTTCATCTTGTTGTGTAGCCTTTTTATTTATTTATTTTCATTAGGTCAACAGTTTGTTGCTTTATTCTTTATTCATATTGTAAGGCGTTTATATTTTTCCTCATTTTTTTTCTTAATTGGAAAATTATTTGGATATTAATATGATATCGGTCCAGTTTTGCGCTGCACTGATAATGGATTGCCATGTTTTGAAGCTAATGGTGGTGATCGATTAGGATGAATGATTCTCTTGGATTTTATCTCTATTGTAATGGTTTGTCTGGTTTGTAATGGAATAAGATTTTAACCCATTCAATAAGGAATCAATTCGTATGGGCCCGGTAAGAAAGAATATTGTAAAGTGGACATAGTTAGGCTGGACAGAGTTGAAATATTTGGGACAAATGTCTTTTGGTACAAGGCCAATACGTTTGATTGATTTGATGTCTATTGTAATGGATGTATTGTGAATAATTGAATGAGTTGGAAGCCAAGTTTATCATCTTTGAAGTACTTGCAAGGAATAAATGAATATGGGCTCGTTTTGTCTTTTCAAAGACTGTGAGACCCTTTGCTATTCTTTGTACGTTTTTTATTTTTATTTTTCGACCCTATGGGTGTTAATTTTGATTTGAGATATATGTAAACTGATAAAATGTTGAAAGATGGCACTTGTGCTTTCACTATATACCGGTTGAGCAATATGAAACCAGCTTTTGTATTGGGTGAGACGTGCTCATAAATTGACATGACAGATTCTATTACAACTTTTGTATGGAAAATGTCAAATCTCGATTGTTCAATCAGGCCACTGAGTGGAGTTTGCGTCTTAAAGATGTTATGAGACCTGGCTTGCTTTCACTATTTACCGGTTGAGTAATATGAAACCAGCTTTTGTATTGGGTGAGACGTGCTCATTAATTGACATCACAGATTCTATTACAACTTTTGTATGGAAAATGTCTATCTCAATTGTTCAATCAGGCCACTGAGTGGAGTTTGCGTCTTAAAGATGTTATGAGACCTGGCTTCCATAATTTCTTTAATCAAGGGGTTAATCAACGGGTGCAGGTTTGGGCAAACAATATTCATTAGGCAGGAGAGTAAGGCGGCAGCACTGTGGGCTGTTGGATCTCAAATAGGTTGTTGGGCTGTTGGATCTCAAATAGGTTGAGATTCAATGGCCGAAGTGCTGCCGCCGCAGCATTTATTACTCTGCTGCATGTAAAATATTTTTTTACCGTTTGGAAGAAAAGTTGCTAAGCCATTAAAGTAGATGTGGCTACGGCCTACATCCCGTGATTGCTTGGACAATGAAGGAAAAGATTCCATTCACCGTCCTTTCCATTTATTGTCTTTTTGATGGCCTATATCTATAGGTAAGAATTAAAAATCCTATAAATATTTTAATGGGTAAATGGCGTTAGTGGATTGAAATCATTGCCATGTAGCCTTATTACTACGGTTTCGGTTTGACATATTTTCTCCAATTTTCGTCTATTTGCTTTGAATGCTGGAAAGTTTAGCCCTTTTCAACCGAGCAAATCAATTCCAATTTGCTTTGATTGCTGGAAAGTGTAACCCTTTGAAACTGAGCACACCAAATGGATTTTATTTCAGTATAACCTTTAAAACCTTGCACACTCCACATGGATTTGATTAATAGTACAATTTTCAAAACCCTGCAATTTTATAAACTGATTTGTGTTAGAACTGCACATTTACAGACTGTTCAGCTATACTCGTAGCTTAAAACACCTTTGCCCTGATGCTCTTTGCTACTCTTTGCTATCTGCTGTTTGTAGTTCATATCACCAACAATTATGAGCCTTTCTTCCTTAACCAAAACCTCCATACTTCATTAAGGTTAATATTGAAATTCATATCACCAACAATTACGAGCCTTTCTTCCTTAACCCCATAAGAGCTAGGTTAATATTGAAATTCATATCACCAACAATTATGAGCCTTTCTTCCTTAACCATAAGAGCTTTGCAGTAGTAAAGCACAAGTCCTTTGGAGGGGAGCGCAGAGCTTAGGGTTAGGTTTTTGCAGGAGTGCTGAATGCACTTACTAGTGAACATCTCTTGTGGTTGATTTTTGGTCTTCTGTGAACCTCCCCTGCTGTCGTTTTCTGGTTATCTTGGCTTGTGTTGGAACCCTTCTTTGGTTGCTTTGTCGTTTAGCCGTCTAAAGGTGTTATCCTCTTCTTAATTGATGGCCACCTTTTGGGAATGCATAAGCTCCATGCATGTCGTTTGACCCTGGTTTTATGCTGTACCCGACCACCCTTTTTTGTTGGGGGATTGAACCCATCACTTCGAACTGTTTTGGCGGAGATTTTGTATATTGGCATTATTTTATCTAGTTGGCTCTGGGTTTGATGGGAGCTGTCTTTTATGGTTGACTTCGTTGTTTGCGGCACATGACATCATCACGAGACCCGGTGCTCCTGTTGCTCTCAGGTACCTTCCGACATTGTAGTTTATTATTGTTTTTCTTAGTGCTAGGTTTTGGGGCTTGGTGTAAACTCTTTTACCAAGGGTTTATGGGCTTATCTTTGGCGGCCACCCAACATGGAGTTCACCCTCTACTCTAGAGGGTTAGTACCAACCATGATTAAAAAGTGGGAATTTATTTACCTTTTCTATGGTCTTTTGGTTTGATATTTGGTTTTTAGTCGGTGACTTTGGTTTACCTGGTCTGTCACCGGTTTACTTGGTCTGTCACCGGTTTCTCCTGTCTGTAGATGCCATATTTGTTTAGGGCTGTTGGTGATTCTTGTTGACTCTGGTTATTGTGGTAACGGGTTCCTTGGGTGGTGATTCTTTGTTGCTAGACCGTCATGGTTGATGGTCTCTCCTTTGGACGGTCACTACCTAACCCTAGTCTTTACTGGTTTAAGATCAAGTCGGTTATTGGTAAACCTGGTGTTCCCTCTGTTATTGGTAACTTCGGCTGTGCTTGTTGGAAAGCCAAGTCCCTTAAGGCGCTTGACTTGAAGCGCATGTATGTGTTGGGTCATGATGTTTTCCTTGACAAGGTTGAAACCCTTTGTTGTAGAGCTTTTATTGGGAGGCTCGAGTATTGTTCCTTGTCAAAGGAAGAGTGGGTTGAGTGGGCAACTATCCATTGGAAGCTTATCATTCACTATGTTTCTACAATGAGTCTTCTTGCAAACAATTGGTTGGTTTTTGTCTTTAATGCCACTCGAATTTTAGGGAACCTTTGGAGCATCCATAAGGGCTCCTTGGTTTTGAGCCGTTGGCATACTAGTTTTGATCCCCTCAAAGAAAGGGTCACAATCCGCCACTTGTGGGTCTTTTTACCTGCATTACCATTTCCTTTGTGGAATAAAGATATTCTCACTAGTTTGGCGAACACGATTGGACACTTCGTTGCACTTGAAAAGGATTTTCACTTGTTATTTAACAAACCGTTAGCTAAGGTACTGATAGAACTTGATATCTCCAAAGGATTACTTCCTAAGATTGACCTTGTCTGCGGTGACCATGTTATTACTTAGAGACTAAACTACTTGCACATGCCTTTCAGGTGCAACTATTGCCATGACCTTGGTCATTTGTGCAACTCCTGTGCTCTTCTCCATAATGGACGACCTGGTAAGAGGGGGTTTGATCTAAGTCCTGGGCCTGCTTGTGCCTCTATTGAAGTCTGTCACTCCCCAGTGGAGCCATTGGCTCCCTCACCTGAGGATATTTATGTCTTTGCTTCGCCTAAACCTTATGAAGGGCTGTCCAAGGGAGAATTGATGTACATTGAAGATATTGAAGTTTGTGCTCGTCCTTCTCGTCCTATGGTATTTGAAAATTCCTAGTTGACTCCAACTCTTACTTCCCTTACATTATTTGATGCTCATCCTAAGGAGGGCTCTCCTCCTTTTACTCTGGAACACTATCCCTCTCTCCTAGCTTCCTCTGCCACTCCACCTTCTTTCTCATCGGGTACTAATACATCACCCGTTAACATCTTGCCCACCAGCCCTAGAGAAGCCCCTGCATTCCTGGACCCCTCTCTCTTAAACTCCCTTTCGATTTTTTTTTGATAAGTCCCCCATTTCTCCTTCCACACTCCCCTTGGACTTCACTTGTTTTGAAAATGTGACTATCCATAAAGCAAATAAGCCTTCTTCAGAGGATTCTGGGAATTTGGGACTGTACACTCCTCTCTCCTCTAGATTAAAGAATGCTATCAGGCATCCTTGTTCTTCTCCCCCCTCCTTACAGGTACTTAGAGCAAGCACACTTGAAAAGTCTGTTTCTCCATTAAAATTTTATCTATGAATATTCGGGGTTTTGGAGGGCTTTCCAAACAAAAAGCTCTTAGTTCACTCTTCTTTGGTTTAAATCATGATATGATTCCGCTACAAGAAACAATGTGCAATTTTACTCAATTCCTTCTTCTATTCTCAAAATTCAAGCTTGGGTGGGAGTTTTGTGCTTTAGATGCTTTTGAACTTTATGGAGGCCTCCTTGCTGGGTGGAACCCTCTCCTGGTTCAATCTAAGGCCTATTGCTGGTATTGTTCTCAAAGCTAGCATTAAAGGGATATCTGAGATCTTCTCCATTATAAACTGCTATGGGCTTTATGCACAGAGAACTGTTTTTTGGGATAACATTTTGGCTGGTGGTTTACTTACTTTACCAAATATTCTCTTGGCTGGTGATCTTAATTTTACTATCTCTTCCTCTGAAGCCTGGGGTACAAGACTTGACCGTTTTTTATTATTTGACCATCTCCTCCTTAGCCTCACCTGCTACAGATCATGGGCAACTCCTTCGGATGTTTCAGACCACTATCCTATATGCCTGGAATGGGGTCCGAGACTTGCTTCTTAGTGTTATTGTTAGCTCTCCAAGAAACTACTCAGTGGTTATGGCTGAGTATGCTTGGTAACTTAAGAATTCATTTACTTTCAATAAATGGACCGAGAGGAATACAAGAATGGCACAAATGACAGACTGCTAACCCAAATAATTTAATAAGCCAGTGCTCTAGAAACTGTACATCAGATGATCAATAAATAAACAGACATATAGAATGATGCTCATTCAACCAAATACATCAAATCTGCAGGGTTTATAAAACCAAGTACATACTTATGCATGGCTATACTAAGCATCAAGAAGTTCCTCCATCAAATAGTGAGCATAAACTAAACCATCCAACAGAGTGCAGAATAAATGGGTAACAAAATCTGAGTACAACAACAGAGAAAACTGTGATTTTTTATTGGACTAGCAAGCAGACACAGGCCCAAGTCTCTCAACTCGATCCTTTACAAAATTTTGGTTTTTAGGCTTTATAGCCTTTACACAGTAGTCTTCAGATCCTGAAAGCGTGGATCTGATTTAATTAACTAAAGCTAACTGAACAGCAACATTTAAAAGACTTGAACTAATCTCTGAAATCAAGGAGATAATCATTAAGTAAATCCTCTTCGATTTGTGCAAA
>LPNX010334047.1:55778-150786 GCA_001517045.1 Pseudotsuga menziesii | reverse complement strand
TGTGAGATGCGTTCTGATCTCCTCCTTGGCGGCAAAAACCCACAGGCTCGTTTGATGTGAGACTGAGTACGGACACGTGCTCTCCCTTTTTTAATTTTTTTATAATGAGACGTCCACGCCCTTTTGACAGCTAATCATAACTTAGCTTAATCCTTCTAGTCGCCAAGACTGGGCTCTTTTGGCAGCTAGCGTGAACTTGATCCTTAGTTCGATTCTCCCGGCTGCCATAACTGAGGTCTTTTGGTAGTGCACCTAGTCTCTACAAAACAGAGTTAACTACCACAAGCTGTTTTTTCAAAATTTTGAAATTAAGACTCAAAAAATTTGATTTTTTGACTTAGTAATGAGAAAATAAAAGATTTTTTGACTCAAACCTATCACCTAAAATAAAAGAAAACAGACTGGTTATTTTAGGAGATAACAGTTATCCTTTTAAATTTAATAGGGCCTGACTCTTGGAATAAGACTTTGCCCCTCTTGTTACATCTTCCTAGAGGGCCCCCCTGGCAAATGGACCTACAAACCATTTGGATTCTTTCTCCCTTAAGTTGGGTAGGCTCAAAGGCATTGTTAAAGGTTGGGAAATGAAGAAAAAATGTGAAAGAAAACAATTGATTTTGGATATAAATGATGAGATTTCTGACGTCATACTGATGGACTTTGAATATATGACAGCAACAAATGCAGACAAGCTGAAAGGTCTACAAGATAGAAAAGGAAAATATTGGGCTCATGAGGTTACTACTCAGAGACTTAATAGTCGAGTGCTTTGGATTAACGAAGGGGACGCTAATACTAAGTTTTTTCGTGCCTATGCATCTGCTAGAAGAAACTCCAAAGCTATCTGGGCTCTCTATGATAAAAAAAGGTAACTTGGTTTGATGCGTCTCTTAAGCAGCTTGGTAAGCAACATTTCAGTGACTTATTTGAGGATGATAGGGCAACAAATATTGCTGACCAACTAAAGGTGATTAGGCTCTTCTCGACTTTGACCCAGGATAAAGATGTAGACAGTTTCCTTGAGCCTATTTCTCTTCAGGAAGTGGAAGTTGTACTAAAGGGGTTCAAGAAAGATAAAAACCCCGGTCTTGATGGATGGCCGGTCGAATTCTTCCTGGCTTTTTTTGACCTGATTGGGGAGGAACTAGTTTATGCTGCTTGGCAAAGTTAGAATGGAAGGGAAAGTACCTGGTGCACTAAACTCTACTTTCTTGACCCTGATACCTAAGTGTGAAAAGCCTTCCACCTTTGCTAATTTTCGCCCCATCTCGTTATGTAACCTTGTTTACAAGGTCATCTCTAAAATTGTAGTGCATTGTCTGAAGCCCTTACTGAATAGGGCTATATCTAATCAACAATTTGGGTTCCTGAAGGATAGACAGATTATTGAACCCGTTGGCATTACTTAGGAAGTATTGCACTCTATTAAATCTAAGAATTCAAATGTCCTGGTTCTAAAGCTTGATTTAGTCAAAGCCTTTGATAGAGTTAATTGGACATTTCTGAGACTCCTACTTTTGCAGATTGGCATTCCTTTGATAGGTGTGAACTTGATTATGGGTTGTGTTACTAATTCATGTTTTGCAGTCTTAGTCAATGGGACTCCATCTGATTTTTTCCTAGCCTCAAGGGGAATTCGTCAAGGTTGTCCTTTATCTCCCTTATTATCCATTCTAATTATAGAAAGTCTCAGCAGGATCATTTTGGATGCTCAATAGAAAGGTCACATTAAAGGATTTTAGTGCTCTCCTAATCCGTCTATAACACACATTTTATTTGTTGACGATGTGATCTTATTTGGAATTGGTATTGTTAGTGAATGGGAAGCTTACAAAGAAGCCTTGGACTTATTTTGTTCGGCTACGGGTATGCCTATCAACAAGGAAAAGTCTTCATTTCTTTATCAAGATGTTGATGAAGATACTAGGTGTCAAATTTCTGTGCTCCTTCCTTACAACATGGAACTAATCACTATAGGGTTCAAATACCTGGGATATCGCCTAAAACCCCTAGGGTATCGATCCTCTGACTAGAGTTGGATGGGGGAAATGTTTGAAAATAAGATTAAGAATTGGACTTACAGGTTGCTTACTCTTGGTGGCAGAGTAGTTCTTATCAAATCGGTTTTCACTGGGTTAGTTGTGTATTGGTTTGCCCTGGCCAGATGTCCCAAATCTATACTGAATACTTTGAGGAGCTCCATCTTTTCCTTCATGTGGGGGAACTTAGATGGTCATCAGAGATTTTACTTGGCGAGTTGGAAAACAGTTTCAGTCCCCATCAAATTTGGTGGTTGGGACATAAAGAATTTAGAATGGTTCGAGATCTCTCTTAGGCTGAAGAGTATGTGACAGTTGCTGATGGGGAATGGCATTTGGAGTCGTATCATTACACATAAATATATAAAAAACAGACCTTTGGAGGAATGGATCAGATCTCGGAATTTCACTGTCAATGGAACTTCGTATTTTTGGAATGGCTTAATTAGAATTTTGTCTTGGATCACTTGTAAGCTTGGCTGGAAGGTGGGTAATGGACTGAAAATATGTCTGGGAGTGGACCCTATTGTTGGTCTTGATGCATCATATATTCTCCCTGTGGACCTAAGGGATTATCTTGCTGAATATGGGATTTCTTACCTATCCCAGGCTCAAAATCATGAAGGATTTTCTCAAGGTTTTAATTGTTGGTACTCGGCTTCAGATCTAGAGCTAGGGGGGGGATTGGGCTGACCAATGGATGTCATTTGTCAAGAGTCTTTCCCATGGTGGAATCAAGATTGGGAATGATGAAGACTCTCTGCTTTGGATGTATGATAAGAAATCAGGCATGGTTACTGCAAGGAAAGCATATGAGCTCATTGTGTCCGAGTATCTGCCTCTATCAAAAGATGGTATTCTCATGCAGGTTTGGAAATTCAATATCTCGCAGAAACTCCAAGTGCTTTACTTGGTTGGCTTTTAATAAGAAAATAAATACCTGGGACAACTTGTGTAAGAGGGGATGGCTTGGTCTTGACAGATGCTGAAACAATTGATCATATGTTTGTTGACTACTCCTTTGCACAGGAGGTCATCCTCAGCTTAGGAAGAATATTTGATGTACATTTGACTTGGTTAGATTCGTCTCTTACAAGAAACCTTACTAGCTGGTTTTCCAAGGATGGGGTTCTTCTGTATTTGCCTATTTTTTTTCATATGGAATCTATGGAAGACTAGAAATAGCTATATTTTTTAGAACAAAGAGCATAAGATCTCCAGACTTTGTCATATGATTATGTTAGAGGTTGCTACTCATCATATGCCATAAGTAAAAAGGCCCAAATTCAGGCACATTGGAGAACCCCCAGATAAATTATTTCCCGTGGCTTTCTTTGATGGAGTTGAGGTAGAATCAATTGGAGGTGCATGTGTCTGTATTTGGATAAATGATTAGCATTATCTCTCTACCAAATTAGGCCGTGGCTGCAGCACTAATACAAGAGCTGAGCTATTTGCTCTCTGGGCATTATTATACATTTCCAAAGATATTGGGTTGTCATATCTATATGTCTTTGGCGATCCCTCAGTGATTATAAATTCGGCAAAGGAAGTATCCACTCTTGTTATTGTGAAATTAGAGGCTTGGTGTGAAAACACTAGGAAGCTTATGTCTTCTTTCATATTTGTGGATTTCAGTCATGTCTATAGGGAACATAACAAGAGGGCAAATTCATTATCCAAGGAAGGGCTTCATATGGCTTTAGGCCATCTTACTTTCACTGAAATATGTGAAGGTGAAGTTTTTGGGGAAGTAGCACTACAACGTTTTTGAGAGCATTGCTCTGGTTTTTTTAAGGCCTTCTATAGTCTCTTGAGTGACACTTTTGAGCAAGTTTTGGTTAAGATGATTAGGAATGACTTTTGACTCGTTGAGCTGCCCCAAGCTTTGACTTGGATAATGTCTCTGCGCACTTCTTATCTTCTTTAGGGACATATTTGGCTGATTGGTTTGCTGTGAGTATTATGAGAGGATTCATACTTGTATAAGATGCCCATGTATTGACAGTCGCTGGATTAAGAGAGAGCATATACTCCTTTTGTATAAGCTGTTGATGTACTTTTGGTTAGATGTTAGGTTGCACATGTTGGATCTGCTGTTATTTTTGATGATGTACCCCATTACCTTTGATTTAATAGAATACCAAGGAACTGTTTTTTTCGTTTGAAAAAAAAGAAAAAAGAACATTTGTCGAAAACCTTTCTATCAACATAAGGTCCACATACATTATCACTATAAATGTTTGTCCCAGATCTTTGTATAATAATTATGTGCATAGACATGGAGCATCATAAAAACATTCATTAATTCAAAAATTCATCTGCAACCTATGATTAGTTGCCTAGAATTCAACTACATTGAAATACCTTCCCTTAAATTGATCGGGCCAACCTATAATCAATTCCATAGAATTCAACTACATTGGAATACCATCCCTTAAGTTGCTTTTCACATTGCTAATTAACCTCCCTTAAGCCCATCAAGTTTTTCTTACTATTATTATGGATATTCATAATTTGCCAATTCTTTGGGGCAGTTTCACTCTAAGGACCCAAAGAATTGTTTTTTATTAGAGGAAATTTTGGGTCTAAAATGACCCTTGTAAGAAAATGTGCCATTGATGCATCGGAATCCAAGAACCGATAAAATTTCAAGAAAGTGTGTCGGTCGTAATGGTTGACATGAGATATTTGTCATAAAAAAGACGATTTGTTTTTGTATTTAAACTTCTCTCCCTGTTGGTTTACTCAAATTTTGAGCGGAATCACTTGTTGGATACAAAATTTAATTAACATGTTTTTAATGTATTTCTCATTTTTTGTGGGGTGGGGTCCATCAAAAGTATGCATTGTGCGTATTTGTTGGATGCAAAATAGAATTCTGCATCCAACGAGTGCTTTCGCTCGAAATTTTTAATATTATTTTATTATTTTCCTTAGGAGGCTTATTTTAGACCTCATTTTTCCTTTAATAAGTTTTCTTTATTGGATTTATTTGATAGTTGTTTCTTGAGTGTGTTGTAAAAATGGTTTTTTTTTCCATTGATTGAAGGAATGATGCATTGATTTTTTTTCCTTGTAAAATTTCTAGGCCCCTCAACACATTAATCCTTTTAGGAGGTTCCCTTTAACCTCCTTTTTTGATTAAAGGAGGTATCTAAGTCCATTCTCAAGGTCATGTTCAATTATTGTAATCCCTATCTTTATTGGGTTGATTTTAGAGTTTATTTCTCTAAACCAATGATTACTCTCTTAATCTCAAGCTTAAAGTTTTGGTCCATCAATTAATGATATAATATGGTTCCCCTCATTTATACCATTTTCCCATTTGATTTTCTAGGATTATAATCAATGGACAACCATTTCTCTTTTGAGATCATCTTATCATATACTTGATAAATACTAAGGGATTTACTCAAAAGGAGAATTTTGCATACTTTTTCCCATAGCCTCTTGATAATTTTGCTTATGAATTTCATTCACAAGAATTTGATCCTCAAATTTATGAATAATGAGGGTTGTAAGGTTATCCATTGAACCAACCACTTCCTTTGTTGTGACCTTCTTGGCCTCCATTGAAACATCTTTGGGAATGATATCTTCTCCATTTTGCTTCAATCTAGAGACTTCCATTGAGATTGATTGAACACCATTACATTTCCCCAAAGATTCTTCCCCTACATGGCATCTTTTCTTTTCCATACCTTCATAGTAAACAAAGGGTGTAAAGGAAATTAGTCCCTGATTGAGTCCTCTTTTGAATTTTTGAATAATGTTTGGTTTTCATCCTTATGAAACAATCTCCTTTGAGGTCCAACAACCTTAGAGAGGCATTTTTTGAAGAAGGGATTGTATACTTGAATATGCCCAATTTATTTGGATCATCCAAGAAGTCCATTATGTCCTCTTCCATTGTCTAGGGTTATGTTGGAGGAGCCTAGTCGATTGGACAATTAGGTCCTCCAACTGACTATGGTCGAGTCAGTTCAGTTGGTCAATTGGCCGATCGACTAGTCAGTTGTAAACTAAATAATTATATGTAACAAGTATAAAATAGGTTGGTGAGCTAGATCCATAGATGTGTTTGTTGATTGATCCTTGTATATTGTCTACTTTATAATATAAAGAGTTGTTGTTGTCCCCCTTACTCTTGCATATGTTATCGTTATGATCATGTGAATGCTTTGTTTATATATAATTATGTATTGTTGGTAACCACATGAAACCTTAGGCTACATCATTAGTTCCCTTGTTGGGACTACATAATTCGTATGATGTCATGAACATGGCTAGATGTTAATCGAAAGAGAAATACGAGTGGTGGGATAAGAAAGTAACGAACTACATCTAGATTTATGCAAGGCGCAATAAACCGACAATTGCATAAGCATTGGAAAATTTCTTTAGTGAAGCGCATGAGAAATTTGTAGAACTCATCCCCCATGAAATACAAAAGTTTTTGGATACCGTTCATGCCCAAGTTGGAAAAAAAGAATGAAATACTATTGATGCACAAGCTCCATAACGGTGGGATAACAAATTTGTATGAGTGTCTCGAAAAGATATGTGATGACTTTTGTGAAGAACAAGCCATAGAAGATAGAACATCCCTTGAAGAAGTCGAAGGAAAATTTTTATACCGACCTCCATTAAGGGTTTTTATGCTCTATACCAACATTGTTATATAAATTTTTGATTGAGAATGGATTCTGTCATATAGTCCATCCATGATCGTTGTTGGATACACCTGCCTCAATAAGTTAGTAGCAAAATATAAAAGAGTGGCAACAATTTGTCAACGAACAACAATGGGAATCCTTCTTAAGCAAATGATGACCATTGCTGGGAATCCTTCCTAAGCAAATGATGACCATTGCTAGACCCACCTCCGTCGTACAATAATTGTTCGGTCGGCAATGGGGGGTAGTCGACCAAATGTTTTGAGTAAATAAATATAAAAGTCTAGTCGATGAAAGAAGATAAAGAATGAAGCCTTGTAAAAAATCAAGTCTGCTTCGATGAAACAAATATTTAGCGAGTCTTAAACAAATTGCAAATATACAAAATATTGAGAGAGAAAAGAGGTGAAAGCGATGGGAACAGTTAAGGGAAATTTCCAGTCCAATACATGCAAAAAAGAGGTATAAAGAAACTAGTGGAGATGGTTGGGCAACCAAATTTCCTAACTAAGTTGAGAGAGAGTTGACCAGACAAAGAAGGTGAGGTGTCGATGCCCAAGGAGCGGTCATACACGATGGTGTTGACCTTGCAAAATTTGCGTATTGAAATCCTAGAAGGTTTGACCCTTGTCGATGCAGTACCCATGATAATGATGACTCCATTGACCATTAGACAACTAGTAGAGTGTGACATGGGACTAATGCCTGGTGATTGCACCATATGGAGTTGACTAGACGAACATGGACAAATTATTTACTGATTAATGATCCAAAGGCCAAATCGAGGTAACTAGATTACTTTTACTCTGGAATTAGGAGGACACCCATTTAACTTATTTTACTTAGAACACTTGGAGGTTCCCCCCTTGCTAGCAACATTATTGATTGAACCTCCTAAGTCATCAAAGAGTCAGCTTAGCGACAAAGAGTATGTAGAAGAAGTTCGTTTGCCGTGGTACAAGTCACAAGAGGTCAGCACTAGTTGACAAATAGTAAGTGTGTTTAGTAGTTCACCATCTTTTGTAAGTACGAAAAAGTCTAACATAATGTCTTATTAAATTCTTGTTAATACCCCTATTTTTTATGGGGATGGGGATCCTAAAAAGCATTGGTTTGTGTGTGAGTCCTTGTGGAAAGCTGACTTAATTAATGACAAAAATCAACAAATTAACTAGTTTGTAGGTGGAATTAGAAATAGAGCACTAACATGGTTACATGAACTTCTTGGAAGAAGGCCCTAAGTCAAAACAATAAATAAAAGACAATTTCTTAGAATTTTTCATAGTCGATGATACAAAGCACATGCAGGGACATAAGATCAAGCAAATCAAACAAAGAATAGGAGAATCTGTCAGATAATATGATCGAAGATTTAAATATATTGTGAGCCAGATGCCTTTAAAATTGATCCTGCCTTGGTAATTCAATTTTTCATTGATGGGATTCAACAAAAAATCAAGAAACCAATATTAATGAATGAATACACAACATACAAAGATGTCTTGAACAAAGCACTATGAGTTGAATCAAGCATCGACTGTACGTTTGGACCAATTGATTGTTGACAAGAGGAAAAAGTTGAAAAAATACAAAGATCGTTGCAGCATTTAACAACACGAAACAATGACATATGGTGTTCAACATATACAAAAGGACATTTCAAAGATAATTTACCGTATTATAAATGAAGAAGATATCATGGCAATACATACCAATGAGAGCTAGACCAAATCCAAGAAGCACCACGTATATTCCTTGAGGAAAGAAAGCTAGATAATTTTTTGAAGAGGAAGACGAACTACTTCTGCGATATATGTGAGAGGTTTGAACCTCACTCGACCATAGACTGTCCGTATAATGATGACAATATCAAGCCAAAGCGCTGCAAAATATATCGAACAAATCAACACCCCACAACCAAATGCATCAAGAGCTTAAATATTAGAGTTGGGCACAATACGGTATACAGACGCAAATTGTCGAGCAGAAAGGACGATACGACCGCAACAATGATCG
Organism: Pseudotsuga menziesii; assembly: GCA_001517045.1. Lineage (NCBI taxonomy): Eukaryota > Viridiplantae > Streptophyta > Pinopsida > Pinales > Pinaceae > Pseudotsuga > Pseudotsuga menziesii. The sequence continues at coordinate 142,052 of LPNX010334047.1, read as the reverse complement.
ACATAAAAACAATAATCGACGAGGAGGATACAAAAACCAAGGTAGAAATAATAACTGAGGATATCGATCACTTGGATTAGGAAAATCACAATGCTTTGTATGCTACAGTGAGGACCATATAAGTCTTGACCGTCCATGGAAAGATGGAACCTAACTAAAATTTTGTACAAAATGTAGTGTGGGTGAGCATAGTTTAGAATATTGTCCCATAATGCTTGATGCACTTAATTAAAGACGAAATGTTAATGTCTTGTCTTGTGTTCCTAAAATTGATGCAACTATTACTAAGAATTTACATGTTATTACTAGACAAGGCACATAAATTGGAGAAGATTAGATTGAAAAAAAACATCGAGCACAAGAAGATTATCCTAATCCATGCAAGCAAAAGCAAATATTTAATAATGCATCATAAATGTTTACACAACTTGCATCTGAATAAATGAATGACGGAAGTAAAAATAAAATGCTTAATGAGTTATTTAACTTATTAACAAAAGAAGAAGGTATGGAAAGGTTAATAGACCTAATGCTATCTATCAGAAATAACAATGGAAGCAATAAAAATGCTAAAATATTGTGCACATTAATCAAACTGATAAAATTGACATTGATCCTCTTGTCGACCTAGAAGTCGAAGAATTCTGTATTAATCAAGTCGTTCTTGAATTTGGGTCACAAGCAAATGTAATGACAAGGTTGAAGCGGGAAAAAATTGGTTGGCCTCGACTCTCTGAATCAGGCATTTACCTCAAATTGGTAGACCAAGGCTTAATTGAACCTATTGGAGTGGAAAAATGTCAAAACTTCAATTATGAATATCAATACAACCATCGACTTCGAAATTATTGACCTTTAGGAAGGATCCAAATCCTTCATTGCATTAGTTGGTCGACCTTGGAAGGTGAAAGCATCCATATCGTCAGAAAAATAAAGAATTAAATTAAAGGGTGAAGGAAAGAAAGTCACTGTTTCGATCAATCCATCTCAAGGAAAACCATGGGTGGAGCTAGATGAGACATACCATCGAATCATAAAATTAAGGAGAACTAAATTTATGTTGATTTATGTCAATCGATTATAATTCTGATTCTGAGCTATATGACTGGAAAATGGAAGATTACAAAGCTCAAGCGTGGAATGTTGGTCAGTTGAAGTTATACCAAGAAAAAGAATACATAAATGCTTTACAATATCTATCATCCCTAAAAAAATTGAGAAAAAAATAAGAGGATACCTGACCATTATACCAACGAAGAAAGAATCGACGAACATTCCCCCATTGAGGGACAAGAAACGTGAATAAACAATTACGCATATAGAAGAAGTATCTAAAAATGTTGGTGGACAAGGATAACTACAAAGTATAGTCAAAACTTTCATCATCCAAGCAGCAAGATGTTGGGACACACATTAGTCTTGACTACAGACCTGGACAACTACATCAACAAATTTCATTGAACGATTTGGAGGAAATAAGCTCACAACACAAGTACAAGTACCAAAAATTTGTCTAGGGACAAGATCCAACCAAGCATATTGATATATGTTAAAAAGAATGGAAAAAATCAAGATACCGAGATGAACGATTATATCCTCACCTATTCCCAAATACGCTTGAATATTTTCCTAATAAATGGTACAAGATGGAAGAATCTAGAGGAGAAACCTTTATTTGGAAAGAACTTAAATAAAATTTTATTAAAGAATTTTTCTTTTGCCCTTGTAGAAGAACCTATTAAAGTAGTCAAAGAGATAAAAATATTTATACAGTTGAAAAAGCGTAACCCATTGAGAGACCGACCAAAGTTGACCTGTAACAACATATCGACCAAACCATTGCAGCAATTGACTCGACAAGAGATGGAGAATGACAAAATTGTTAGGAAAAGATTTGGTTGGAAAAAGCACCATCCTTCGGATGAAAAAAACCATAAATATTGTGACGAAAGTTAGCTTTGAACAAAGCGTAGAACCATAGAGGCTAACACCTGGTGATTTTACCAAATAATTCACAAATTTTAAAGAAGAGAGTTGACTCATCAATGAAACAAAAGCATCAGAATGGATGGACCCCAAACTTAAGATAAAAAAAAGTCGACATATCTAATGATTATCGACTACAGACCTGGACAACTACATCAACAAATTTCATTGAACGATTTGGAGGAAATAAGCTCACAACACAAGTACAAATACCAAAAGTTTGTCTAGGGACAAGATCCAACCAAGCATATTGATATATGTTAAAAGAACGGAAAAAATCAGGATACCGAGATGAACGATTATATCCTCACCTATTCCCAAATACGCTTGAATATTTTCCTAATAAATGGTACAAGATGGAAGAATCTAGAGGAGAAACCTTTATTTGGAAAGAACTTAAATAAAATTTTATTAAAGAATTTTTCTTTTGCCCTTGTAGAAGAACCTATTAAAGTAGTCAAAGAGATACAAATATTTATACAGTTGAAAAAGCGTAACCCATTGAGAGACCGACCAAATTTGACCTGTAACAACATATCGACCAAACCATTGCAGCAATTGACTCGACAAGAGATGGAGAATGACAAAATTGTTAGGAAAAGATTTGGTTGGAAAAAGCACCATCCTTCGGATGAAAAAAACCATAAATATTGTGACGAAAGTTAGCTTTGAACAAAGCGTAGAACCATAGAGGCTAACACCTGGTGATTTTACCAAATAATTCACAAATTTTAAAGAAGAGAGTTGACTCATCAATGAAACAAAAGCATCAGAATGGATGGACCCCAAACTTAAGATAAAAAAAGTCGACATATCTAATGATTATCGACCAAAAATAAATAAAACTGGATATTACTGGTCATACCAATAAGTAGCGAAAATCACTAATCTGCTGAAGGAATATCAAGAAGCTTTTGCAAGAGATTACATAGATCTCTTAGGGTATTGATGTAGAAAGCAATGGAATGCTCATGGCCTTCGTGATTCTTTTGCAGGCCTTCATGATTCTTTTGCAGCAGTACCCCTCCACTGTGTGTTCTGAGGAAAAAGAAAATATGAGGAGGTCCTTAGAGAAATCATGGATTGCAAGTACATGTGCTTCATCTATGGCCTTCTTTATGTCCTCAAAGGACTATTTTGTTTTAGTTGTCCACTTGATTTCTTGGTCTTTTCCTAGCATGTTGGTTATATATTTTACTATTTCGCAAAATGCAGCGATAAATATTCTTAGAAAGTTTACCTTCCCCAGGAAATATTGAGCTTCGACTTTATTTTGAGGCAGCTCGATTTTTCTGATCGCCTCTGTCCTCTTTGGATCTATCTTAATTCCTTCCTGAGAGATTATGTGCCCCAACATATTCCCTTCTTTCATAGAGAAAAATGATTTCTTCAGGTTTAGGGAGATGCCAAAATTTTTGCATTTATTGAACATCCTTAGCAGGTGGGTAACATGTTCGTCATTGGATTTAGAAAAGACAGTGATGTCATCCAGGTAGATGGCCAGAATTTTGTCCTTTTCATTGGTGAAGGCTATGTCCATATCCCCCTGGAAAGTTGCTCCTGCGTTCATAAGTTCGAATGACATATTTGCATACATGAACGTGCCCCAAGGTGTGGTGAAGATTGTCTTCTCTTGATCCTTTAGGTGCACCACTATCTGATTGTATCCTAAGAAGCCATCCAGAGTGGAGATCCTCTATGAGCCCACTATTCTCTATAAGATATGGTCCATTTTGGGAAGTGGGTAATGGTCCTTCAAAGAAACTCTGTTCAAGTTCCTGAAGTCAATACATATTCTTATTTCCCCATTATTTTTTCTAACATGGACCGTATTGGCCACCCAGTGCAAGAATATGAGGGACACAATGATTTTGGCCTCAAACAACTTCTTGATCTCTTTTTCTACCCGGGACAACAACTTGGGATTCATCCTTCTCAGATTTTGTTTGAACAATATCTCATCTTTCTTGATTGGTATGGTATGTTGGATGATGCTCGTATCATAAGCCTTAAGGTCCTTGTAGCTCCAAGAAAACACATCCGAATATTCCTTCATCAGGGAAATGTACCTTTGCTTCAATTAAGGTGAAAGGGTCCTTGCTATTTTGATGATCTTAGGCTTCTCTTTTGTCCCAATATCTGCATCCTCAATGTCTTCACAACTTGGGAACAATTGAGTTTCTCTAGCCACATCATTGGGATCAAACAAATTTTCTAAAGGAACTAGAACCCTGGGGATAGAGTTACCTTTTAGTTGCAGGATCTCCTTGCCACATGGATTGTTCACATACTCCTACTGCGCATTAGCTTCCTGCAACTCTAGCTCCTAAGATTCCTCAATTTCATAGACCTCAGTAGGCTCAATAAGGGCTTCAATCTCAATCCACGACATGTCTTTTGGAGTTCCATCCTTGCTTGACAGGGGTTCCTGAGCAAGAGTAGACAACTCTGGGAGTGAATCATTTTCATCAATGTTCAGACCCTCAAATTTCCCAGTGAGAGTGAGGAAGTCCTGAATCTATTTGTCATCCTAGAATACTTTCCAACTCTTGACATTATCTGGGAAAGAATTTCTGTGCCTCACTTCAATTTCATATTTCCCAATAGGGTGCATAGGGACTTTGAAAGATGCCGCAGAAGTGGCCAAGAAATCAACTACACAATTTTGTACTATGGGGATCATATTAAAATTAGATTCTTAAAAGCATTCAGTGAGGTTATGGGAAACATTTAGGCAGGTTCTCATCCTAGGATGTTTGGACTAATATTCACCAGTCATTTGTTTAATTATTAGCTCAGAATCCCCATGTAAAACTACCCTCTTGACTTGGAGCTACTTCAAGGCTAGAATTGCTAATATCATAGCCTTGTATTATGATTCATTGTTCATGTAGTCAAAATCCATACTGTAAGAATAATTTACAACTCGCACTCATGGGGATCTCATCCACACTCCATATCCTGCCCCTTCTCTGCATGCTAACCCATCAAAATTCACCTCCCACACCCCTTCTAGCTCCTCCTGAGTAGGCATGAAGGAAACATTCTGGAAAAAAGAGCTTTCTCCATCCCCTTTAGTAAATAAGATATCATATCCCATATCCTTGTCTAGTGAATATATGGGGTGATTGTGTGGACTCTCTACGCTGGTCACCATGTATGCCAATGTTTGTTCTCTGAAGAGCCTTCTCTGTATCCCAAAAATAGGGATAGTGGTGTGTGACATGTCCATCTGGAGGGAACCTTTGAGTTTGGATTCCCAAGACCATGACAACAACATTCTGAACTCAGGATGGATGTTAGCCACCACCACATCCATGGCCATGGTTTTAGTAGGGATCTGAGCTAAGGATATGACCAAGTATTTGATTAGGCCCATGAACTTGACTTTATTAGAATCGAAGGAGAAGAGATATTTGTAGGGTCTGGTCACTTCCAATCCCAACTCATCCATGATTCTCCTAGGCATCATATTGTGAGGGGCTCCTGAATCGCGCATGGAATTGTGCAGGATAGAATTATGGATGTTCAGGCTAACATAATAAGGGGGAAATTCCTCATCGGAAGACTCATCTACAGTGTGGTCCAAACAAGATGGTGGGCCTGTCAGCTTGCAGATTCAGGCTATCAGATATGGCAGAGATTTCTCCAGGAGGCTTTAAGACTATGGCAATTTTGGAATGATATTCTGAATTTTTCAACAGTTTAGGGAGGGGGACAAAGATTCTTATTTTTTTAATTTCATCCTCAATACTGGAAGAAGTATATCCCTGCTCAGAGCTTCTGGGATTATCATCTCTTCTTTCCTTCCCTTTGGGCTCTGGAAAATATTTGGAGCTATCCCTGGGAGGTGTGTCATTTTTAGGCTTGCTGGTAGAAGCCTTATTTACCGTGTCTTTATTTCTCATCACAGGGATACCCCTGTTCCTCAGGATGATCTGTCTCTGTGCATCCAGGACAACGAGTTGATATCCCCTTCTGAAACCCTCTATATCCTCTGGGGGCACCTCTCCCCTCTCAAGAAAAGAATTGTCATGTTCTTATTTGGTGAGGAAGGTGGGGGGAGAGTTAGTATCTAGTTGATGAATTTCATCTTCGGATTGATTTTCACCATCTCGATCCACGAAATGTTCTTGGAATGGAGGCCTGACAGGTGGGTTAGGAGGGTTTCTCTGCCTATTTTGGAGAACTTGTGGTCTTCTATCATTTTTATTTCTATTATTCTATTCTTTATTCTCTTTGGGAGGCGGTCTTCCATATACAGAGATCCTTTCCATCATCCTTTCCATGGTTCTTAGCATTGTGTCTATTTTGGCTTCCTATGAGATAGACGTAGAGGGATGTTCTGGTTATTTTTCCTTTCTTCTTTCTCCTTCATCTCTTCTCCATTATCCCTCCTCTCTTCTCCATTCTCCCTCCTTTCTTCTCCATTCTCCCTCATATATTTTCTTCTTTCTTGCAGCAGTCAAGTTTACTTCCACCTCTATGGCGTCTTTCATTATATGAGCTAAGGAGGACGATGTCCTTTCACTTAACCACAAGGTAAACTCACCGTCGAAGGCTTCAATGTATTAGAGCTGTGCAGAACCAATGGGAGGTTTGGATTGAGCAAGGATGGCATTGTATACTTTCATGAATCCGTTAGAAAATTATTGGACATATTCACTCTCCCTCCTCCTCATGGAATGATATCGAGAGATATATTGTTTAGGGTTCTTCTGGTCTGCCCATTTTTCCTTGAAAGCATCTTCAAATTCCTCATAGCTCCGAATAGATTCATCTGCGAGGTTTTTGTACCACTTTCTTGCTTCTCTAGCAAGGTTCTGGGAAAATAGTTTGACCTTAACATCATTGTGGTCTATTTCTTCTAGGTCCACCTAGTATGAGAACCATCCTAGGTGTTCCTCAGCTGAATACCCACTTTCCCCATTGAACTGTTTGATCCTTGTGGAGTATCCTAGAGGAAGGTCGTGAAGAACCGCAGGAAGGATTATAGGGGCAAATCTATTTTCCATCCTTGGAGGTACAACATGGTTTACAAGAGGTATTAGGATTGGTGTGATAGAAATTGGTAAGCTGTGAGGAACAGAAGGAATGTGGGGAGTTGTGAAACTGGAAGATGAAGGATTATTATGCTTGGAAGTAGTGGGAAACAAAGGCGTGGAAACAAATTTCCTTATGACATTGGAATTTAACCGGGTTGAATCAACAATAATTGTATGGCACTTTGGGTCAGGAATCATTGGAAATCCTTGCCTAGAGGATTTGAGGTTAGGGGTGACCAATAAATGGGGGAAAAACCAAATGCAGAGGCATTAGAAACCAAGTCAGAGAGACTGGACTCAGATTTAGTTCTTGGGAGGGTTAGTCCCAACTCCTCATTACAGTGTTCAGATATATTGCTAACAGAAATAACACCTTCAGCAAGGAAGGAAAGATTCTTGACTAACCTTTGTAGCCTGTTGGCCCTCCGTATCAAACTTTCTGGATTGAAGACTTCTTGGAAGGATTCTGCATCATGATTTCTCTTCGTGTGGGTTCTTCTGGCTGCCAGTATTTTCCAGTGGAGTCACCTTTAAAATTTGTGTGGAGTCACCAGAGCATGTGTAAACAAATTTTATTCTAGGACTGGCTATTCGACCAGGTCATAGAATTGAAGCAACGCTATTTTTCTCGAGGAGATAGTAGCAACTAGGTCCCTAGAAATGACACCAAGATGTTATCAGCCTGTAATTTTCCTATGGTTGTGTTAGAAGTCACAAAGGTAACCATTTTAACCAACCTTTAGACTGTAGTCTAGCCATATAGTCAGAGAGGGATCTATCTTTGTCACATAAACCAATTCACATATACATTTAGCTTTAATAAAGCAGTCAAAAGGCTAGATTCTGATGGGAATGGGGTGTTTGTAGATTTAAAGATGGTAAAACATATATATAGGAAGAGTAATTGGGAAATGGAGTCAAATCCTGAATCAATCAAGGGTATCATAGTGAAAATGAGAGGGGAATTTCCTTTGCAGCCTGAGGCAAATTAGGTGTCACAAACAGTCAAATATCTTTAAAAGGTGATAGGAGAAAAAGGAAGAATCCCAGCGAGGAAAGAGGCACCTATCCGAGGGTGAATCTCTTGCACCACGTTTACCAACAACAACAATAAGTCTAATAACTGATACATAGCACTTAACAACAAGTCAATTCTATAACAGTCATCATAAACACATCACAAATGCAACATTTGACACAAGGAGCGCTTAATTAAACGAATTCCTTGTATGCAACTAGAGAGCAATAACATGAAATTACAAAAATGAGCATGACACAAATAGGAAACACAGACTGAATGAAGAACACCGTGATGAATCTCAGAATAGCAGAAGAATTTTTCTCATTAACACTTCCAAGAAATTTTACAAATATGAAAAAACCAAGAGCATAATGCTTTCTGAATGAAAGTTTCAACCCTCCTCATCAATTTAGGCCAAATTTATAGTGTTATGGGCTCCCGAGATCAACCTCAAAACATAGCCAAATTCAATTACAAAATGGGGAATCAATCCCAAATAATCATTACAAATCTTAACAAACTTCATGAGGGGGAAGATTCGCCACAATTTCCACCTAAAACAGGAAATAAGGGATCACAGACACGCTGGGTTAAAAATGGAAATACAGAGTCTAAGAGGTATGCTCACTTGCCTGAAAATGACGTTCCAGAACAAATATAACTATTTTCTTCTCCCAGGGAATTTCTGCAACGTCGGATTTGTCTGTGCTTCATCCTTATTTCACACATGCACCGATCCTTTTCCTCCTCACACCATTGATTACGCGAAACTATCTACAACTGTAGATCTCTGCTATGGGAGATATCGACCATCCCATGATGTGGCCCTTATGATATTTCACAATATTTTTCCTCATTAACCTTCATAGACATTTCTAACGCGAAATCACTCAGGACCCTAGATCAACCCATTTCCCTGATCTCCTCCATTCAAAAACGTATGGCCCAAAAGATTTCGCAATGCCTCCCTTTTGCTAAACCACGTGCACTTTATCAGTGCGAAACCACTTTGAGCCGATGATCAGACCCCCTCGAGATTATGGTTTTTCAATGGCGTGGGGTCTGTCATCATTTCTCATCCATGCTATGGCCTATCCTCTGTGCAAGTTTTCCGTCGCGAAATTCCTTTCGAATGTAAATCTTCATCCTCCTCATATCTTGGCCGTTGAACTGTGCGAGTCCTACGCCATTTTTCTGCCCCGACGCGTTTTAACTCTCAAGCACTTTTCCATTGTGAAATATAATCTCACCATATATATTTAGCATCTATATATCTCAACCATTTAAACTAGGAAGATATAACGTATTTCACGATCCTCCACAGCTTTACAAATCGCACATCTCTTCCCCGAAAAAAACCTCCTCCGCCATCGATTTGCTTCTGCTATGCATCCACGTCATTTATTTTCCCCTCCGCATAACCAGTAGTACCTTATGTCCAACCTTCAAGTTCCTATGATAAGGAATTTTCAGAACTTATCCCTTCCTTCATTTGGCCTACTCTCTTGCCAGCTGCATATCCCATAATGATGCTAACATATATGCAAAAGATACTCAAAATTTAGAACTGGTGCTTACCAGGTTATACCAACTCCTTCTACCTAAGTCAAGTTTTCATTGACGGTTTCTCCACTTCCATGAGATGCTCCTCTACTACTAACTACAACCATATTTCCAACAATACCGACCGTCAGCACAACCCTCGTTCCTACACCTTTATTATTACCATCTTTGATTTCCCAACCATTACAACAATGATTTTGATCGACCTTGCAAACCCATCCTCGACCATGCATATCTCGATGTATTCTTCTCTTATTCTACCTCTTCTCTCAAACACTTTTTCATCGACCACAACTGCATCAACAACTATACCATTGAACACTATTGCTCCAAATACCTCGACTATACCTCCTCCATCACCAGAAAATCAACAGTTAGCTCAAGGATAACAAAGCAAGGAATCAAAGAAGAGTAAAAGGGAAAAACAAATGAAGATCAACTTCTAATTGGTCACATATGCCGAATACCATGAGCTAGACACCCTGATCCATAACATCATCAAGGGAAATAAGAAATGATGGCCTAAGGACAAAAAAAAACTTGACGCTATCGAAGATCAACAAGCTAAAGTCCTTGAAATTTATAATAATATGATCAGACATATTACACCAACATTATGTAGACATCCAACCAAAAAAATGTTAGTTCAGATTGTAATCCTTTTTGGGTCCTTAACAACACTATTAGAAGAGGCCGCCACCTAGAAAAACCAGCAAGATGAACATCATTCCGCACCCCTCTTAGAAGAAAAAAATAAATGATTTATGATCCGACACAATAAACTACATGAATATGCACCACTTTCCAAGCAGTCAACTGCAATATTACATTACTAGTATTTACACCATGAACAGATTTTTACGGACATGAGCATAGTCCAAAACAACCCAACAGTCATATTTTGACAGAAAGTATTTGTTGACAGTACCACTATACCATACCTTGAGCAACAGATTGACATGGAGATAAAAATCTCAAGGAACTCCAAAGCAAAGCTGAGCAATGGTCTAAGTATGCTCATCTGATGCATAATGAATTCAACAACTTGATAACCCATATGGATAAATTTCTCACTGATGCAAATAATCAATAGTTTCTCCTAGGAGAAGACCTGTAGAACATCAAGCATAATCTTCTCATTGAGAAAATTACCAAGTTAATGAATCTCATCACTATCAGCACAAATATTCATACAACTCTACATGAATGGAAATATTTTTAGTCTCAACTTGATTCCTCTACGAGTGCCCTCATCGAAGCTTGCAATGCGCCTGCCAGCTCATTTGTTAAAAAACAACCGTAACAGACACATTGTTGTACTCACCTCTTCTCTTCGGGACAAAGAAATATTTTGCTGGTGGGGGGAGATGTTGGAGGAGCCTAGTCGACTGACTGACTAAGTTCTCTATCCTACTATGGTCGAGTCAGTTCAGTCGATCAGTTGGACTACCGAATTGTTAGTTGTAACTAAATAATTGTATATCACACGTATAAACTAGGTTGGTTATCTAGATCCATAGATGTGTGTGTTGATTGATCCTTGTATATTGTTTGATTTATAATATAAAGATAGTTGATGTTGTCCCCCCTACACTTTCATATATTATGGTTATGATCATGTGAATTCTCTGTTTATATATAATTGTGTTTTGTTGGTAACCACACGAACCCTTTGACTACAACACGTTATCTAAGTACAAACCCACCTTCGTATTATATTGTATAAAACATATAATCTTCTACCCATAAAACACAACATCATGTAGTTTCTTTTAGTTTGTGGTGAATTACAATATGTGTATCTCCATTATGACAACACCTTGAGGACAAATTAGAATATCTAAATGACACAACAAATAATCATGAACTCTCCTAGATTCAAATATTTGAGCATCTCTTGATTGAACTCATGCCATCTAGAGCAACCAAATGACCTCCCTCAAATTTTAAATTTTGAATACCTCTTCAGCAGAAACCGACCAAAGTATACAAATATTTATGCTACAATATTTCCCAACACTTTAATATGGAACTCCCTATTTGACATGATGAGATATTTCATTGGAGGATAACTTTTAGATATCTTTGAAAACTAATTTTTGATCATCAAGTCCATAAGAACTTTGGGCCTTGAATTCAATCTCTTCTTGATGCTCAAACAAAAAGTCATTACTTCAGACAAAATGATATTGTGAAGAAGCTTCAATTTCTCAACAAGAAACTTGTGATTCTATTTCAATCTATCCTTTAATGATGCTAGAAGCTCAAGCTCTTGACACACCAATGGAAACCCTAAAGCATTTGACCTTTTCCCTAAACATGCTTGGTATGCTTTTAAATTATATACTCATGTAATTTTTTTATATAAAACTATATAAAGACAAAGGACTGTATCAGCTAAAATAAGATTGTATTGGTTAGAGAAAGATTGATAGTGAAACAAAGAGGTCAAATAAAATCTTATCATTGAAACATAGGTTGAATTAGAATTTATGTGAGAGAGTTGAATCGACTTGTATTTGAGCCTATTTATGGGCTTATTGAACATTATTAAGACACCAAAAAACATTGAAGGAGAAACTCTTTGGTTTTTAAACATTATTTTTTACTATTTGATGTGTATACATTTTTCTTTTCTTCATAAAGTTATTGTGTCAACAAGTGTACTTTATAACCCGCTATAAGGTACATGTGTAACATGGGTAACATTAATGCTAACATGAATACCTAAATAATAATAAATAAATAAAATGAAAACAAAACACTAAATTTATAAATACTACCCTATATCCATCTTAACCCAAACCTATCAAGCATTGAGAATGATCAAATACATGAATGTGGAAACCTTCCCTAAGCTTTTGCATCATGAAAAATGTTTATAACTCAAAGGTTTTAATCCCTCTAAATTCTTGATGGATCTGGGGTTAATTGAATCTAAGCTAGTATTATTTATAATAGGAATTTTGGTATGGTGTCATAACTTACTATTCTTTTCAATTTGTTACTTGTCACCTAAAATACACTATTTATTCTTATTATGTTATGTAGTCATTTCCTTATATTTTGATTTGATTTCAAGTCGAAATTTCTAATAGGGTTAGGAATATAAATGATTTATGGCTATGCTACCCCGAAGTATCACTTTTGAGAGGTTTTAAACCCATTTTCTCTCTTACACGCATGTCGACAATTCAAGTCTGCTCCAATGAAATTTAATTTACATTTTTATTATTTGTTGTTTTTTAAAATTCAATGATTAATCTTTGGTTGATTGAAAGGTCTATCATTTTCAACCTTAATTTTTCAAGAATTTGGATAAATATTTGTTATTATATTTATACATTAAGATTTAGTCAATCTCAACTCGTTCTATTTTAATGTTAGGTTAAAGTGTGCTTTTTATTGTGCTTTTGTACTTTATTAATTCAATGGTTGAAACATATATTAAGTATTAAGAACACTTGTTCCATGATCTTTATTTAAAGAGAATGAAGGGTCATTTGTGGATGATTTGATAATTAGAGATGTTCATGTAAACTATTCATGTTACATTAATTGATTACCTGAAGTGGCCATTTCATTAGAGCTATGGATTGTTTCCATGTTTAATGGTTTTAACATGTAAACAATTCTATGCTAATCTTTACTCTACCTCTCAGCATTTTCCTTAATATGGTTAACCCATGTGGTTATACCCTATTTCTGCAACGTAGTATTGAATATCCTACATGGATAGCTTGTTGGCTGAGATTTTCTAAAATTGTGTTTCCTTTACTTATTAAGTTTTTGAATGCTTTCTTTTTCTATTTTGATGGTGGATTTTGTGCATCACATCCATGGAGTGTAATATAATCAACAAATTTCATTGTTGAGGACAACAATGAATTCTACTTGTTATTACCCAATAATTTTCCTATGGTTGTGGTAGGAGAATCATTGGGGTAACCATTTCAAACCAATCTTTAGAATGTATTCCAGCCTATACAGTCAGAGAGGGCTCTCTCTTTGTCACAAGAACATTCACATACACACATGGCTTTAAGTAAGCATTCAAAAGGATAGATTTATGATGGGAACGGATTTGTTTGTAAATTTAAATGTTGTGAGACAGACAGATATCAAATACCATTTGGAAATGGAGTCACAGTATGAATCATTAAAGGGTATTACAGTAAATATGAGGAAAAGTGGGTGTTATATTCATTCAAATATCTTCAAGTGGTGGTAGTAGAAAGGAGAAAAAGTCCAGTGCAACAAGAGGCACCTATCTATGGATGAATCTCTTGAAAACAACTTTAGCAGAAACAAAAATAAGGGTAATGACAAAAATAGATCATCTAACAAGGACGAATTCCACAACAATCATTACAGACAAATTACGAATGCTATATCTGATGAAAGGAGCGCCTAATGAAATGAATTGTTCACATACATCTAGAAAGCATTAGCACGAATTTACACAAATGAAAATGATGCAACCAATAAACAAAAACCGAATACGAACATTGTCATGAATATTATAAACTCAGAGAAAACACTTTTAATTAACACTTCCAAGAAATTTTATGGAGCTACAAAAACCAAGCACTCCCGGCTTTAAAAATGAGTGTCAAACCCCCCTTTATTCCTCAATAGAGGTTACATTTATAGTGTTATGGGTTTCGAAGACCAACCTCAAAACAAAGTCAAATTCAGTTACAAAATTGGGAATCAATCCCGAATCATCATTTTCAAATCCTAACAGCTTTGAGGTGGCACATTAGCCATAATTTCTACATAAAACAAGAAAAATGGAATAATGTGCATGCTTGATTAAAACAGTAATGCGACATCTGGGACTCAGGATAGCTTGACTGAAAATGACGTTTCAGGGTACCTCCAATGGATTTATGTTGACTCAACCCGCCCTATTCCTTAATATCCATAATTCTTGAGCATGGATAACATACTTGGTCCTTCCAAAATTTTCGACTGCTTTACACTGATTTACGGTAGGTAATTCTAGAGTGGCCGTTTCCTTCATTAGCACCCGCATTTCCACGTGATCCCTGTATGAAAAATCTGGTAGTCGTGCACATGTGGACTTGAAAGTGAACACTATCTCGAAATCATCTGCTAGCTTGTCAACAATTGTCTTTTTTGATAGAGATTGCTGCATATCCGTGAATTCAGAATGGTAGGACCTAAATTAAATCAACAGGTTGTAGTATTCCTTTTGTTATCACATGCCACCCTTTTCCTTCCAAAAGAATGGTAATCCCATTTTTACCGAAGGGTCAAACATTTCGATAAATAGTTTGATCTCATGCACCATGATATCAATATTGGCCTAAACAGTTTCCAAATGATGGTATTGATTTACCACCTTTCTGGCCCAAGTGATGACAAAAATACTATCCCTTATGCCACCCTTTCTGACCTCCTCTTCCATTATCCCATTTAGAAACTCTATAGCACTTTTATCATAGCCAAGAGGCTTCTTATTTAACTTTTCTTTGATTTCTTTAACACTTTGTTTGGCTTCTTATATAAACCTTTCTTTGTCTAGGATGTAATCCAGATAAGGCCTTAAATTGGTGACCTCTAATATGAGGGAATCCCATATTATGTGCTTCACCCCCTGGACTGTTGATTTCCGTGAGACCTGCTATACCAACTTCTCATTCTTGGCCTGCAATTCAACACGTTTTTCCTCCCAGTTCTTTCTTTCACGTTCTCTCTCCACTACCAAGCCTTCCAAGTTCTTGTTCTGGTGTTTCAACCCTATCAGCTCCAATTCCTTCAGGCTTACCTGTGCCAGGGCTTGAATGATGGAGAAATCACCACGTTTAGTGGTGGGAGGAAAGATTACCTTTTCAAGTTCTTTCCATTTCTCTTGTAATTCCATTTCCTTTTCATGTAACATTTTCTCTAGATCATCTACTTTGGTCTTGAGGGCCTTCTCACTCTCCAATATGATGGTCATATCGCCATTGCTTCTCTTTCTCTATGAATTTCAGTAGTTGGGCCTTGAAATCTATAAGCTTACCATTCAAGCTTTCTTTCTCCTTTTCTAGCTCTGATATATCTGAAGCTTGGATCAATTGAGTAGCTGGAATATTCAACTTTTTCTTCATCAATTGAATGGTGTCTTCTTTGTCCTTCAAAAACCATTGGGTAATAACCCCTTTACCAGCTTTGGTTTCAGCCAACAACAAGGCTTTTTGAAGCTTCTTTATCTGAGCATGGTGGGCCCTGTTCTCTACCTTTTCTTGCCTTAATTGGTTTTCAATTCTACTCTTTCTGGTCTCCAACTTGGATATTTTGAGGGTTGACTTCAACAGGTCAGTGTGAATCATATCCCATGTCTACTTGTGAAGGTGGATCATATCTAGAACAAGGATGTCATCCAGATTGATCTTCATCTTAACCACCTTTTTCCTAGAATCTATGGCCATATTTAATGTATTATACTTTTGATCTCTGATAGAAACTAGAGATACCTCCTGACCAAAAGCCTTCCTTACCTCTGCAGATAATTTGAGAGATTCACTCATGGTGATTTCCTTGTTTTCCTTGTATTTTTCCAGTAGCTCAGCCTTGGACCTAAATCTGTTTGTTGATCCTTCAGGTGTCTAGACAAATTCATATTACTGAACCTCAAAGTTAGGGACTTTGACCTTTACTTGCTTCTTCTTTCCTTTCCCACCATCTACCTATACTAGCTACCGTGCATCATCCAACTGTTGTTTCTTAGGTGTGTTGGTTGTTTCCTCCTCCTCTGTGTCCATGACATCAGGGAAGTCCCTCCTGTTGGAATGCTCAAAGACACTAGCCAAAGGTGTAGCCTTTTCTTCCACTAGACCCAGGATTGAATTTCCAGGTGGAGGTGAGTTGTTTCCCAATATTGGAGAAGTGGGGTCCTCCTCCATACCATCATCTACTAGCTTCTTCTGGGGTTAGTCTGACCAATTTGCATTCTCTAGCAGTCCTACCACCTATTTGTGTTTAAAGGTCTTATTTTTGTTGGCTTTCCTTCTGTTTGATATAATACGATGAGGATCGTAATTTATGGAAGCCTCCATAGGGAACCCCATCCTTTTGATCATACTTTCTATCAGTGGGAGAGAATCCTTGTTTTTATGACAAAAGGGCCTATGGCCCAAGGAAATTTTATTTCTGAAGAATTCCTAAAACTTAGGAAGTGTTCATTTTCCACTATCAGCCTTTTTCTAATCATCTCTAAAGCAAACATCCTAAGAGTAAAAAAGGTAGGAAACATGTAAGGCTGGTGGATAAATCCATATAACCTGATCACTGTACCTAGTTCTAACAATAACCAATCTCCAATCCTCTTCTCAAGGGAGGATTGCAGGGTTTCCTTCATCTCAGGTAACACCCTGGGTAGTTGTTTCTGGAGGAAGGCACCATATACTCCTGTCATAAAAAAGTTCATGAATTTGTTGTAATCATTGTTGATTTCCTTCGTGATCACCATTTTCGGAACTTGATAGTTCTCTTTGTTGAAAGACAGAAACATGCTCAACAAGTAGGATTGAAATCTAAAGGTTTTGGTCCTAGGGAAACCCACTAGCTAAGAGTGAATGTTCTCTGCTAGGAGCTCATCAAACTTGAGGAAAAAACTTGTACTGACTGGATGGGCTCCTCTGAATCAACTGGGAAGGTGCTCAGGGTGAAAAATAAACTCATTATGGGCTCTATGACGTATTTTTCAGTATCCATCCCTAAAAAATGACTTAGGAGAGTTGTGATGCACTGTGTTTCCTCATTTAATTCCTTGACATCTAAAGGGTAAGGGTAATTTTTTAGTTGGGTATCAGGTTTGAAATAGACTTTAAAGAATGCCTCTTTATTTTCCATAGATTCCTCTCTAAAATAATGGAAAATGATTTCCTCACTGTACTCTTTATATTTATGACTGAAAAATTCAGGAATAGAGAATGTGTTTCTAATGACGAGGGCGCTGACCGTGTAGAGGATTTTATACCTAGAGGCTTCCATGATTACCTTCTCAAAAGGAGAGTAACCAGCGACGCACTAGTCGATGAACTTAGGGAAATTCAGGGTTTGGTTCATGGAGAAAAGGTGGAAAAATGACCTATAGACATCGTGCACATCGGTTCCCTGGTCCCTGAGTAGCTTTAGTTTTTTTTACAGTTTCTATGTGTCTATTCAGTAGGATGGTGTCGAAAATATCATAATCCTTGTCCTCAAAGAATTCTTCGATTTTCTCGTATTCCAGGTATTGGTCAGCTAACCTTTCTACCTCAGCCATTTTATATACTTTGTGTAATGGAGAAATGTGGCATACCTGGTCTTTTGACAAGTGGAATGATGGGGCTTGTCCTAGCTGGTCGCTTTCTTCACAATCCCTCTCTTTCTATCCAATACATAGAATCATATGAATAACCTAAATTCACATGCAAGCATTTCTTATACTATTCTTCTCTGATAAATTGCTTGCACCTTCTTTGCTGAGAACATCTCTCCTCCATTCATCCAACCTTCCTTCAACTTGGACTGTCCATCTTGCTTCCCTTTACTCCATTAGTATTTTCTTAGTTATACCACACTCCTCATATTCCTTGTAGCTTTCCTCAGCGGAATATGCATCCATCCTCGATCTTAATTGTATCTTCATTGTGGCCGTCTGATCCCGTGGCTTCCACCATATTTCATTGAACACGACCACCCTTATCTATCGTGCACCTTGCATCGACAGAATCCATTGTTGTCGTCGATTTGAAATTGAGATAGATCCGGGCCATTGAAACCTATGGCCCTTAACGAATTCCACTGATATGAAAGGAAGATTATCCTCCTGCATGTTGCGGGAGAAAAAATATTGTCTGTCATTGATTGTGAGGGGGGGGGGGTAAATATGATCCAGTGAAACCTACAGCCCCTACCAAATTCCGTTGATTTTAAAAGTTGATCATGGTGCACAAGTTGGATTGATGGAATAGCTGTCCTCCATAGATTCATCCCCGATTGAATCTCTTCCGTTAAAGCATGTCCACCTTTAAGCCATTCCGCGGATTGGAAAAGTTAGTTTCCACGCGCGCATGTTCAGTTAGCAGAATTCACCTTCACCATTGATCTTACCCCAGCATCAATCCTGGCCATTGAAACATACAGAACTTTAAGCGATTTCGCTAAGATGGAAAATAAAATTTTGCGTGCAAGTTCCATCGACGGAACTCGAGATGACCTTTGATCTGTCTCCCTCTCTTGATCCAACGATTTATCTTACCTGTCGTTTAACATCATTCCATAATCACCCAAAATATTTGTACCAAGCATTTTCCCTTTGCAGAATTGTTCATGACCGTTGATCCTGATTGCTACAGATCTGCACCCTTCATTTCTACCACTAGATAAACATGAGCGTATTCTCCTATCTGAACTCAAATTCAAGGTTATAACTCCAGGATTCTTGATTTTTGTTCATGCCACACCATGGAATAATCCATTTTTACCTTTAGCCTTAGGAATAAGCCTCCCAAGCAACTTCAAACCCTCCTCTACATACCTCTAGGTCATAAGACATGAATTTTTCTTTTTCCCATACCCCGTAATTTTTCACCGGCTTACTCTTTTATAGGGGAACTCGTATGGATGCATTTGTAAAAAAAATCTCAAATTTACCAATGGTGCTAAAAATGACTCCAACTCGAGGATGCTATATTCCATGTGAGATAACGAAGAACCCCATAGACCAAGTACCTGATCTATTGGGTTGGTCCCAATGTTTTCCTAAAGTCCCCTAATGTGCTCCGAAAACAAAAACTGAACATATACTGAAAACAAACTGAAAAAATTGCTTAAAATAAATGCTCGCCAAGTCAATCTTATTCACCCCTACCTACCCTACTTACTAAGCATCAATTCCCAATCAAGTAAATTATGAATTCCAATGAAGCCAATCAAGAAAATGATCCCATAAATGAAATTTCTCCTCATGCTTGATCCAAAATAGAAATGAAGGACCTAATGGAAAAAGGTTATGACAGAGAAATTGATCTTTACTGCAAAGACTCAACCAGCCATTATCACTGCAAATCGTTTCCACATATTCAGCCACTGCATCAAGACCACCTGCAAAATGTTCTGCTATGTGCTTGTCATGACAAGGATGTTCCATATATTCAGCCACCTAATCATAAAATCAATGATTGTCTTCAGATTTTTTTGGCATTAGCTTTCCCCAAAAATACTGCTCAAGCTGTAACTCCACTTGCATACTGTCAAACTGTTTTTCACAAGAATCTTGAAATTAATTTTCATGACATTCTTCAAATGGAGCATCAACAATCTCCTTTAAAATTTCTAAAGGAACAACTTGATTCTTTTTATGTTCTTCAACAGAAATATCATCCCCTCCTAGAAAATCAAGTGAAATGAACTCTTCCTGACATGAAAATTATGAATTTGAAGAGGATGAAGAGACATCCCATTTAGGACCCTCATCTTCCAGGTAGCCATCCTCATATTCATCATATATAGGTGGGATGAAATTTTCTTCAAAACCACCATAGATAGAGTTTGCAATAGCTTGATTGCATTCTTCATAAATCAAATTGTAGCATTCCTTCTAGACAACACTAGGTTTATTCTCTTCTTGATTATAACGAGAAGGATTGGAATGCGAAGAGGATTCTACTAGTTCACCCTTATCATTATCCATTCCTAAAATTTCCATGACATTGTTCATAACCTCAATTTTCTATGTTTGACTCGAAACTCTTAATCTTTGTTACAGAGAATCAAATGAGGAAAAACACAATGGCAAATAACTACTTTCCTCCTGCTGATTGTAGTCTTCTTTAAAAGGAGGATCGAAATGCAAATCAGACTTTAGTTTCCTATGCTTCTCATCTCCCACCAATAGATAAGGCTTTGTATGTTAATGTAAATCTTTAGGTGAGATTTGAGTTTGAAAAACACACACAGGTCCTTCTTCAACCAGTAACTCCGATTCAGATTCCTCTTTTAATTCAAACTGCAAAGGAACTTCTAGAACTCTTTGAATACTTAGAGGAGGAGGGGGTCTTCTGAAATTATGATTCCTATTTTGTTTCTCTTGATTCTCCCTGGGAGGTGGTATATTTCCCATAGTGAGCCTCTCCATCAACATTTCCATGGCTTCCATAATTGTGTCCATCCTAGCATCTTGTGAGTTAGAGGAGGAGGGATGTTTAGGATCCCTATCCTTCCTTCTTCCTTCTTCTTCCCTCCTTTTATCTCTATCAGCAGTCATGCCTATCTCTATTTCTATGGCATCATTCATCATATAGGCTAGGGAGGCAGATCTTCTTTCACTCAGCCATAAGATAAAATCACTATCAAAGGCTTCAACATATTGGAGTTAGGAAGAACCAGGGGGAGGCTTGAATTGGGAAGGGATGGCAGGGTATACTTTCATAAACTTGTCAGAAAACTCCTGGACAAATTCAATCTCCCTCCTCTTCATGGAATGTAATTGGGAGAAACAATTCTTGTGGTCTTCCTTTTTTTCCCATCTATTCTTGAAAGAATCCTCAAAATATTGATAGCTCATAATGGAGCTGTTCGAAATACTTGTGAACCATTTTCTTGCTTCTTCAACAATAATTTGGGCAAACAACATGAATTTAATATCCTCATGGTCTACTTCTTCCAGATTTTTCCAGTCTGAAAACCATCCCAAGTGTTCAATAGCTGGATACCCCTCTCCCCATTAAATTTTTTGAGTTTTTGGGGATACCCCTATGGGAGGTCATGAAGAGAAGCAGGGAGAAGTATATGATAAAAAATTTTAGCCTTTATTGGGGTTATAATAGGGTTTCCAAGAGGAATTGAAGCTGGTGTGAAAAACATAACCAATCTGTTGTGAGGAATTGTAGAGCTATGAAGTACTATAAAACTGAGAGATGAAGGCTAATTAAGCTCCAAAGTGGTGGGAAATAAGGATATGGAATTAGACTGCTCTAAGGATGTGGAGTTTAATGAGGCTAATTCAGAGGGAAGTAGGGTTAATTCTTGATAATATGAGGATTGCATATCCTTACCTAGAGACTTAGAAAAGGATCTAGTATCAACTGTAGCATCATGAGTTTTACAGGGATGATCATCGTTCTTATGTGGCTCGACTGAAGGATCTTGGTCAAAATCATATGTACAAGATGAAGGGATACTTTCAGCTCTTAAAGAAGGATATACGGGGGTAAACCTATGGTCTTGTTTTGAGTGCAATAAAAAATGGAAAGCTATTTTGACTGGCCTAAGAAAGGATAGGAAAAAATTTACTAGCAAGGATAAGATATCTCGGAGAAGATTCACAGTTGAGTAATTTATTTTTTTACCATTCCCATCCATGTATTTGCAGTGATCTCATTTTCCTATTAGAATCTCCATAGAAAATTGTGAAGACTAGATTCTTTGAAGGTGGAGTCGCTAGGTGAAAGATGCAAAACCTTCTTCCTGTTTGACCTTTGTTCACCATCAACAGTTAAACCTGAAACTCTTCGCAACTTCTTGCCCACCAGTATTTCCAGTGGTGTCGTGTTCCAAAGGATTTGAGTGGAGTCACCAGAGCATATACAAACAACATGTGCCTAGGATCCACTACTCAACCAGGTCA
This sequence comes from Pseudotsuga menziesii, assembly GCA_001517045.1. Taxonomy (NCBI): domain Eukaryota; kingdom Viridiplantae; phylum Streptophyta; class Pinopsida; order Pinales; family Pinaceae; genus Pseudotsuga; species Pseudotsuga menziesii. Next base: position 119,812 of record LPNX010334047.1, on the reverse strand, counting down.
TAGAACTAGGAAAATGTCATTTCCTCGAGGAGATAATAACAATTAGTACCCGACAATAATGCCAAGATGTTATCACCCAATAATTTTCCTATGGTGGTGGTAGGAGAATCACGGGGGTAACCATTTCAAACCAATATTTAGATTGTATTCCAGCCTATACAGTTAGAGAGGGATCTCTCTTTGTCACAAGAACATTCACATACACATATGGATTTAAGCAAGCATTCATAAGGCTAGATTTATGATAGGAACAAATTTGTTTGTAAATTTAAAAGTTGTGAGACAGATAGATATCAAATACCATTGGGCAATGGAGTCTGTTGAGGCCTAGAAAATCGCAGGCGGCAACAGTAAGGGATTCTCCCCAATTAACGTTCCCAACTAGCCCGTTGACTGTTTGGTATAGGGAATCCGTCTGGTTTGCGGTCCGGCTACCGTAGGTCAAGTAACAAACAAGGCTTTACCGGTTGCGGCCCAGCCCACCGAGTTTTTTGTTGTTGTTGTGTTGGCTTAAGATATGAAATGCAAGTGCCTAAATAAATGCAGGGTGATCAGAATGCAAGGAGCTGTCACAACGTGATGCGCGGGTTCTTACCTTTCGTCTTAGACTCACAAGCAGCCCAGTCACATACAGAAATAAACTAACTATATAATCTATCCCTAGGGAGCAAGGTTATCATTTCAGGTGAGTAATACATTTCGTACATGCACTAAGAAGAGTTCCAGATAGCTTATACTTCCTTAAAAACACATGAACAGTCATAGATATTTAAACAACCATATAGCCAATTGCTTTATGAACAACATTTCTTACTCACGGTGGAATATCTCCAAAATATACTGAAGAACATTCAACAAGAACAGATGTTCAGAAAATCAAATACTCTTACAGTAAATGAACCATAGCTGAAAACGAAATAGTTCCTCTTCAACATTATTCAATGAGTTCCATTGATACATTCCACTTTTACTCTCTCCAACAGGTAAAATTGCAGTTTCCTTTGCAAAATGAAGTAGTTCCTCTTACAAGCAAACATTTACAAGATTTTCCAGGGGAAAAAGCCCTTTCTCCGTGCTAACTCTACCCTATTTAAACTATACAGCAGGCACCTCGGACTCCCTCAACATGTGGCATTTTCTTTCCTTGGACTCTTCAGATTCCCCCTCAGACCCCTGCATCTTCCCGTTCCCCTGCTGCTTAGTAATGTATGGACCCTTTCCAGTCTGCATCTTTGTCTTCATTCATTTTTTTTTTCTATCTTGCTAGTTCCGGCCTTGCTTCTACTAGACGGTCCGTCTTCCTCCATGCCACGGTGGTTTGACCAATCTCCCGAACCATCCTGCAATCAATTGACAAGCATCATTTGTTGGAAAGGCGTTACAAAACAAAGCATCGGATTCTAACAACTGAACGACTATTCCTCAAGATAACGGCCTGGTGCGTCTCTGGTTCTGAAAAGAACTTCGACCGAGCCTTGGGCGGGGAACTCATAAATCAGCAGTCGGGAGGCTTCTACGTCGGATGTGAAAGGGATCTAATAGCCGCAACGGCGGAAGGGCTGTAAGTTATGGGTAAGCGAAACACTGGCAAAAAGACTTTAATCGGACATCGGAAGACTTTTAAATCGGAAGACAAAGGACTTCGCGAGCCACAACAACGGAAAAGGGAAGACTAGAGCCAAGCGATGTGGGGAGGAACGCTTAATCGGTGGTCGAAAGTCATTCGAATCATAAGCTTAATAGATTTCCCAGCCGAAATGGCGGAAGGGTAAAACTACAGGCAAGAGATTCCATAGCTCATACGAATCGGACGTCGGAGAGATTAGGGCGTCGGATGCTAAAATGATCTGAGAGCCGCAATGGCAGTAGAATAGAAAACTCACAGCTTCTGATCTGACATCAAAAGGAGGCCCGATTCACAGGAAAATTCAAGTATCAAAACAGTTTTAAAGATCAGCCACAGCTAGATTCGTTCTTTCTTCGAAAAGGCAACTCTGAAGAACAAAGATTTTCCTTTTCTTCGATTAGTAAACCAGACATCCACGACTCAAACCGAAATTGAACAAGGCATAAATAGACCAGCTGACATCCAACTTCAAAGTAAAATGAAAAGAAGATACGCCCAAGAGGCTCAAGATTTTAACGATCAAATCAGGCAAACCGATGAGGAGGGGCCCAAAATTTAAAAAATAAATTTGGGGAGAAAAGTTACGGCAGCAACAACTGGCGATTACCTGGTGAACCTAGATCTCTGGGTGACTTTTCTTTGAGTGATAGACTGTTTCACAATAAATGCATCCATTGAATTCTTCCAGCTATCCATATTTCTCAAATGACCGAAGTGTGTACCTTAATCATTGATGTTAGTCCAATTTGGGGAAAGCGGAAACCGAGACCTTCAAGTCCAACTAACTTTGTTGAGGCCAGAGAAAGAGTTTCATTATTACCTCTGTCTTCAGGTAACCAACAACGTGGACACCACAGGATTGTAGCAGATAGTGGACAGCAGTATTCGTTTGTTCCTCGTTCCCATGCCATTTTAACACTTTTGTGCTTTTGGACTTTTGTCCCTTTCATCTGAGTCCTTCTGTATGCCTTTCTTACTGAATTTTAATTCAGGATCCTCTATCCCATAGTGTCCTTTTGTGTGAGTGGTGTACTTCAAGTTTCAGCTCACGGACGGAGAGGATCTTTTGGCAATTTAGTACTTATGATTCAGCATCCACTTTGATTTATGATGCTTTTATAGAAGTTTTGACTCTTTATTTGCCGTTTGGCATTCGCTTCTTGGCATGGGATCATTTATATTTAATACACTGTTCACCTTGCTTCTTTCCATGGGTCCTTTGCTGTTGCTCCTTAGAACATTTTAAATGTGACGTGAATGGAGCCCCGACATAGTACTCCAGACTCCTCGAATCTTGTTTATTTCACAGGGGTTAAGTAGGACTTCAATGCACACAAAGCTTTATTCGGGAAAACTGTTAGGCTGGAAGAATTTATTTAACAACACACAGGCTGACACTCAACATATTTGCTATTCCAAAAAGATCTTAATATCCTCCAGGCAACTGCAATTTTGTTCTCTTTATTGAAAATTAACAGCTCAAATTGAAACCAAATAAAAGCATGACTCAAAAACAACCAAACAACTTATTTATGTACAAGACCGAAAAACTCAAAGAAAACTCAAGAAAAGTAAGGCTTGAGAACCAAGCCGTTAACTGGCAAGTTCTCCTCCCATCCCTGTAAATCTTGCAGCTTATAAGTAGCAGGGCCAAGTTTTGCTGAGATTTGAAACAGACCTACCCATAACTGCTGAAACTTAGTATGCTTTCCCTTCTCATCATGGGGATGATCCCACTTGAGAACTAGGTCTCCCACTTCCAAGTCCTTTTTCCCAGCTTTATGTTTGTCAAACCATGTTTTTACTACCTCCTGTTGTTGTTGAAAACGTTCTCTAGCCTTGGCCCTGGCCTCTTCTGCTTTCAGGAGATTATATATTCTTATTTGGAGAACCTCATCATCCGACCCCCTAGACTCTTGAGCTAGTATGGAAGATGGTAGCATGATATTGGGAGGCAGGATGGCTTCCTTACCGTACACGAGGGTATAGGGTGATAATCCTATGGCAGACTTGGGGGTGACTCTATCAGCCCACAGGGCGTTGGGTAAGGCTGAGTGCCAACTTCTCTAGTTTTCTACTACAGTCTTTTTCAAAATTCTAATGAGGTTTTTATTAGAGGACTCGGCCAGGCCATTTCCTTGCGGATAGTAGTTAGCAGAATAATGTAATTTTATCCCTTTGTCATGAGCAAATGCAGTCAATTTAATCGATGAAAAGTATTTAACATTATCAAATACTAACGAAACTGGAACTCCAAACCTGGTCATGATATGATCTTGCAGGAAGCTGATGACTTCGTCTTCATTTATCTTGCGCAGTGGGATAGCTTCAACCCAGCGAGTGAAATAATCCGTTGCAGTGAGAATGTACTTGTGCAGCAGGGAAGAATTTGGTTTTATTTCTCCAATAATGTCCATCCCCCATTTTTCAAATGGTTCCGTGATCATTACAGGCTTTAGAGGTGCTGCTGCTCTAGGTTGTCTCCCACCACATCTTTGGCAAGTGTCACATTTTCTGACGTGCGCATGTGCATCCCTGATGAGCGTAGGCCAGTAGTAACCAGCTCGAAGGACCTTATGGGCTGTAGTGTCCCCTGAATAATGTCCCCCAGCTGGACCATCGTGCAATTCAGACATTACTTTCTTTGCGTCTTCCTTTTCTAAACATCTGAGGAGAATCCCATCATAATTCTTTCTGAATAATACGCCTTCTATGATTTGGTAGGGAGATGATTTCAGACGCAGAGCTCTTCTCTGTTTGGAATTCCAATGATCTGGCAACAAACCTGACTGCAAGTAATGCACAAGGTCTCTATACCAAGACTCAGGAGTAGTAAACAGAGGACATACATCCATTACATGCAATTTGGCTTCATCTTCCCATGCTTGTTCTTCGTTGTTTCTGTTTTCAGTCATCAATTTGCATAACCCTTGACCTTTCACTATAGTGGCTAGCTTGAATTCAAGGTCATATTCTTGAAGGGCTGTTACCCAGTTGCCCCTTCTTTCTCCTAACTCTTTCTGAATGAGAAGGGATCTCACAGCTGGGTAAGGGACTATTACCTTGGTTCAATTTTTTAATATATAAGATCTGAATTGTTTCACTGCCTTAAACACTGCGTACGCTTGTTTATCAATGGCTGGGTAGTTTAATCTAGCCCCTTGTAGCCCAGTGCTCATAAAAGATATTGGGAATTCATCACCCCCATCCTCCTTTTGCGTAAGCACAACTGCCAATGAATCATCGGATGCAAATGTATACATAATAAAGTCTTTGTCAAAGTCTGGACTTTTCAGAGAGGGTGCATGTGCAATAGCAGTCTTGATCTTACTGAAAGCATTCTTCTCAGTTTCGGTCCACTTAAATTTTGCATTTTTCTTGACCATCTGCTACAGTGGTTTAACAGTCTGGGCAAAATCAAGCACAAACCTACATACGAAATTTATTGTTCCCATGAAGGATTGCATTCTCTTTTTATTATGGGGCATAGGGATTTGTTCAATGGCCTTAATTCTTTCTGGGTCTATAGATATACCTTTCTTTGAAACTATATGCCCCAGTAACTTTCCTTCTGTGACCGCGAATACGCACTTCTTAGGGTTGAGGGAAATACCATATTTCCGACAGCGTTCGAAAATTTGCTTTAGGTGGAACACGTGCTCCCCTCTTTTCTTCGAGAATATTGTGATTTCATCAAGGTATACCACGACACTTCATCCAATCAGTCCATGGAAAGCTATGTCCATAGCTCTCTAAAACATCGCTCCAGCGTTAATCAGTCCAAAGGGAATCCTTCTGTAAGCAAAAGTTCCCCATTTAGTTCTGAAAGTTGTCTTCAATCTATCTTCCTCAGCTACTAACACCTGGTTGTAGCCAGAGAACCCGTCCAATAATGAAAACAATTCAGAACCAGAAACCATCTGTAGCAATTGCTCCATGGGAGGCACCAGATAGTTGTCTTTATCTGAGGCGCGGTTTAAGTTTCTGAAGTCCATGCACAATCTGATTTCTCCCGACTTTTTTCTGATCGGTACCAGATTCGACACCCACTCGGAATGCCTGACTTTAAAAATAATCCTAGGGTCTAACAATTTCTTTACTTCACTTTGAATTAGTGGTTCCAAATTTGGGTGCATCTTCCTCAACGGCTGCTGATATGGATTGACGCCTGCTTTCATAGGGAGGATATGCTTGATGATGCTGGTGTCGTAGGTTTTTAATTCTTCGTACGTCCATGCGAATACGTCCTTGTACTGTTTAAACAGACTGACGAACCTTTCCCTTTCGGCCAGTGAGCAACATTTACCGAGATTCACGAACTTAGGATTGTTCTCAGTCCCCAAATTTATCAGCTTGAACTGCAGAGTTGAGCTGTGCGTCTTCATGTTAGCAGGTCTTCTGAACTTTTCATTCAAGTCAAACATTTTTTCTAACGTTCTGACCCCTTTCGGGATGAAATTATCATATTTCATCTCAGCCTGATGCTCTTCATCATCTATGATTGCTCCTTTAAACACCTCTTCATTCGTCAAGCATTCTATTATTTGCTGATCATAATCAAATACCCACAAGTTGTTGATCATATCTGGCACAGAAGGCCTTAAAAGAAGTTCAACGGAACATTTGTTATTAGTGGGTACGAGTCTAGCGGCTGATGTGGCCAATAGATTAGCAGCCGCATTTTTTATTCTTGGAATTGAAGTAATGTTAAATGCATTAAAGTGTTTCAGCAGATCCCATACCTCATTCTGGTAAGCTTTCAAGTGAGGAGAAATATAGTGGATTTGATTTGGGATTTGTTTCACAATAATTTCATAATCCCTAAAAACTTTCAAATTACTTACCTTCAATTCAAGCGCTTTCTTGAGTCCCTGCACCAGTGCTTCATACTCAGCTGTATTATTAGTACATTCAAACTCTAATCTATAGGAAAGAAAATGTTTATTCTTCTGTGGGTCAATCAGGACACAACTGGCCCCTGACCCTTCTAAAGTCTTCGATCCATCAAAAAACAAAGTCCAAAAAACATTATCTACTGAATGTGAATCTATTCCTACTACTAAATCTACTATGTTACAATCAATCTCATCAGCCTGAGAAAATCGAAGGAGATCAGGCTGGGTGTCAGATGTGTCGCTGGCCTCTTCCGCTTGATAATTCCCTGGTTCCAATTCAAGAAAATAGTTTCCCAATACAGGATTGACTGGTACATTCTTCTCATTCATTTGAGTAACATTGTACTTCATGTGAGGCTCTCTTAAAACTTTAATCTGGTTTGGACTCCCCTTGTATGGAAACAACAGATGTGACCAATCCGAGGCGAAATATCCATTTAATTTAGCTGACCAATCTCTGCTCAGGACCAGACCGTAAGCGTCTGGTATGTCAGCCACCACGATATTAATGACTTGGCATACTTTTTCATTGGATGCTAGATGGATTAGGACATCTTCCATCTGACCAATTACCTTAACGTCCGTCCTATCCAATTGAACCACCCTCCACGTGGTTGGCTTAGGCTGCCCATTTATTTTCTTACATACTGATATGGGCATGACATTTATTGACGCCCCTGAGTCTACCAAACAATTGTGCACGTTATGATTAAAAATTTCAAATGTTAGGAGAAAAGGTGGATGCTTACATTTAGACTCACCTCCAATGCTGGTTTCTCCAATTTCTTCTTCGCCTTGAGGTTGATTGTCAGTAGGCGGCTTCTCATCCGATTCCTCAGGTGCTCTCAATAATCTTTCTTTCTGTTGAGGTACTTTGCACATTTCGAATAGTGGGACGTTTGCTTTTATCTTTTTTAAATCTTCCACAATGTCATAATTCATCTGCTATTCAGTAGAGTTATATTTATCAGCATTCACCTTTTCTTCATTTGGCTTGGGCGGTGTTCTGTTCTGCTTAGGATCATGGCTAGTAATAGTAAATTCAGGAATTATATTGGCCACGGGTTTATGTTGGAATTTCTTCTTAACGTTTCTCTGCAGCCTCCTGATCTTTGGGAGCATTAGACTATCATATTTAACCGTCCCTTGACTTCTTGTTGTTACGTTGGCATCCACAACTTCCTTGTATCCTTGACTCCTTTCCTCTTCAGCATCGAATAAAACAACAGAATTCCATACAGCCATGGTTTCCTCTTCCTGTTCTTTAGTAGTAGCAGCAGCAGAATTCTCTTTTCTTTCTTCATCGCCTTCCTCTGTTAATCTTGAATCCAACATTTTATTCATGACTAGTGTCATTGAATTTATCCATTGTAGACAATTCTTTTCGGAGTGAGGCTGCTGGTGAAAGGTGTAGAAATTTTCCATCCCTATCTCTGTCAGATTCATAGACGCAGTATTGTGAGGAGGAGGTTGGGACTGATTGTTTTCCTCCCTTTTCTTATAATAAGGCCTGTAGAACTTCTATGTTTCCTTCTCTTTCTCTAAGTCTATGCTCTTGTTAGACAGATTTTGCATCATTTTGGCCATACTTTCATAATCTGGTGCTTTCTCCTCTTTAGGCTTAGTGAACAATAAAGTTTTCCTTCTCTCTCCTGATTGTTCGGGGTAATCTTCAATACTCTCTCTTTCAGCCTCCACCACTTCTGCTTCTTCATAGGTTTCTGTTAGAGTAGGCTTGGCCCTACCTTTCGCAAACATGGCCAAATCAGGACCCAAAGTTGAAGTATAGTACTCAATCAATACTTTGTCTGAAGGCTTATCTATTTCAGAAAAGTTCTTAAGATATGCTGCGAACCTTTGTGTGAAACTGTGCACATAGTCCTTTCATAAGGGCTGCGTGAGTCTTTTGAAATGCATACTTACTTCTAAAAATTCTCTCGAAAGTATCCCAATTTGGGATAGAATTAGTAGGCAACCCAAAGTACCAAGATGCAGCAGCTCCTTTGAGGGTATGCGGGAAAAGTCTGTACACTACATCTTCATGTTCCCCAGCTCTCAATCCTTCTATTTCCAAGTAAAAACTCTGCAAATGATCATCCACTAATATCTTCTAATTTGGATCGAACTTAGGCAATAAATTTTCAAAGGCCTGAGGTAGGTCATGCAAAGGAGGAGTCAGGTTTAGGGGTGACTTGGCTTTCCATGCAGGTGGTGGATTTGGTGGATTGGGAGGAGGTTGGTTGGCGTTAACACCGGCCATGAGTTGAGGTGGAGAGTGAGGAGGTGAACCAACAGAGGTGTGAACAAGAGAAATGTAAGGGGTTTCTGGGCCCTCTTGATTCAAAGGTAGCTCAACTTCTTGCAAGGCAGTTTCCACAAGTTCTTCCTAGTCTCCAACCAGCACTGAGTCTTCTGTTATAGGACGGTCTTTCCTTTTATACTCTCTCCTGGGAAACTCAGGGATAATCGGCAATCCTCCAATCTTCTTTACGTATGCCCTGGTGTGTCTTCTTAGGTCATTAACGATCTCGTTGCGAACAAGATATAGATGTTCTCTATTTACTTCTTCCGAAATTGGATTACGTGGTCCACTACTTTCAGAACTGTAACCAGTGAAATAATCTCAGGAAAATGGGTTTCCTCGGCCAGCCATGCACTGGCGGCCCTCCTTCTAGCACCAAAAACTGTTGAGGCCTGGAAAATCGCAGGCAGCAACAGTAAGGGATTATCCCCAATCAACGTTCCCAACTAGCCCGTTGACTGTTTGGTATAGGAAATCCGTCCGGTTTACGGTCCGGCTACCGTAGGTCAAGTAACAAACAAGGCTTTACTGGTTGCGGCCCAGCCCACCGAGTTTTTTTGTTTGTTTGTTTTGGCTTAAGATATGGAATGCAAGTGCCTAAGTAAATGCAGGGTGATCAGAATGCAAGGAACTGTCACAATGTGATGCGCAGGTTCTTACCTTTCGTCTTAGACTCACAAGCAGCCCAGTCACATACAAAAATAAACTAACTATCTAATCTATCCCTAGGGAGCAAGGTTATCATTTCAGGTGAGTAATACATTCTGTACATGCACTAAGAAGAGTTCCAGATAGATGATACTTCCTTAAAAACACATGAACAGTCACAGATATTTAAACAACCAGATAGCTAATTGCTTTATGAACAACATTTATTACTCACGGTGGAATATCTCCAAAAGATACTGAAGAACATTCAACAAGAAAAGAAGTTCAGAAAATCAAATACTCTTACAGTAAATGAACCACAACTAAAAATGAAATAGTTCCTCTTCAACATTATTCATTGAGTTCCATTGATACATTCCACTTTTACTCTCTCCAACAGGTAAAATTGCAGTTTCCTTTGCAAAACGAAGTAGTTCCTCTTACAAGCAAACATTTACAAGATTTTCCAGGGGAAAAAGCCCTTTCTCCGTGCTAACTCTACCCTATTTAAACTATACAGTAGGCCCCTCAGACTCCCTCAACGTGTGGTGTTTTCTTCCCTTGGACTCTTCAGATTCCCCCTCAGACCCCTACGTCTTCCCGTTCCCCTGCTGCTTAGTAACATATGGAACCTTTCCAGTCTGCATCTTTGTCTTCATTCATTTTTTTTTTCTATCCTGCTAGTTCCGGCCTTGCTTCTACTAGACGGTCCGTCTTCCTCCATGCCACGGTGGTTTGACCAATCTCCCAAACCATCCTGCAATCAATTGACAAGCATCATTTGTTGGAAAGGCGTTACAAAACAAAGCATCGGATTCTAACAACTGAATGACTATTCCTCAAGATAACGGCCTGGTGCGTCTCTAGTTCTGAAAAGAACTTCGACCGAGCCTTGGGCGGGAAACTCATAAATCAATAGTCGGGAGGCTTCTACGTCAGACGTGAAAGGGATCTAATAGCCGCAACGGCGGAAGGGCTGTAAGTTATGGGTAAGCGAAACGTTGGCAAAAAGACTTTAATCGGACGTCGGCAGACTTTTAAATCGGAAGACGAAGGACTTTGCAAGCTGCAGCAGCAGAAAAGGGAAGACTAGAGCCAAGTAATGCAGGGAGGAATGCTTAATCGGTGGTCAGAAGTCATTCGAATCGGAAGCTTAATAGCTTTCCCAGTTGAAACAACGGAAGGGTAAAACTACGGGCAAGAGATTCCATAGCTCATACGAATTGGACGTCGGAGAGATTAGGGCGTCGGACGCTAAAATGATCTGAGAGCTGCAACGACGGCAGAATAGAAAACTCACAGCTTCTGATCTAACATCAAAAAGAGGCCCGATTCACAGGAAAATTCAAGTATCAAAACAGTTTTAAAGATCAGCCACAGCTAGATTCGTTCTTTCTTCGAAAAGGCAACTCTAAAGAACAAAGATTTTCCTTTTCTTCGATTAGTAAACTAGACATCCACGACTCAAACCGAAACTGAACAAGGCATAAATAGACCAGCTAACATCCAACTTCAAAGTAAAACGAAAAGAAGATACGCCCAAGAGGCTCAAGAGTTTAACGATCAAATCAGGCAAACCGATGAGGAGGGGCCCATAATTTAAAAAATAAATTTGGGGAGAAAAGTTGCGGCAGCAACAGAGTCATAGTTTGAATAATTCAAGGGTATTACAGTAAATAATAAGAAATGATTTTCCTTTGTAATCTAAGGCAAAGTGGGTGTTACATTTAGTCAAATATCTTCAAGTGGTGGTAGTAGAAAGGAGAAAAATTCCAGTACAGTAAGAGGCACCTATCTACGGATGAATCTCTTGAAAAAAACTTTAGCAGAAGCAACAATAAGGGTAATGACCGAAATTGAGCATCTAACAAGGATGAATTCCACAACAATCATTATAGACACGTCACTAATTCTATATCTGATGAAAGGAGTGCTTAATGAAACAAATTCCTCACATACAACTAGAAAGCATTAGCAAGAATTTACACTTATGAAAATGATGCAAGCAGGAAACACAAACTGAATATGAACACTGTGATGAATCTCAAAAACTCAGAGAAAACACTTTTCATTAACACTTCCAAGAAAGTTTATAGAGATACAAAAACCAAGCACTCTCAGCTTCAAAAATGAGTGTCAAACCCCCCTCTATTCCTTCGTACAATACCAACCTAGGAACATATGCAAATTCAGTTACAAAATTGGGAATCAATCCCGAATCATCATTTCAAATCCTAACAGCTTTGAGGTGGCACATTCGCCATAATTTCTACATAAACAGGAAAATTGGAATAACATGCATGCTTGATTAAAATAGTAATGCGACGTATAGGAATCAGGCTCGCTTGACTGAAAATGATGTTTCAGGGTACCTCCATCAGCTTTATGCTGACTCAGCCTAACCTATTCCTTAATATCCATCATTCTTGAGCATGCCGAACATACTTGGTCCTTCCAAAATTTTTGATTGCTTTCCATTGATATGCGGTAGGTAATTCTAGAGTGGACGTTTCCTTTGTTAGCAGCTGCATTTCCACGTGATCCTTGTATGAAAAATCTGACAGACATGCACACGTGGCCCTGAAAGTGAACACTATCTCAAGATCATCTACCAACTTGTCAACAATTTCCTTTTCTGACAGAGACTGCTGCATATCTGTGAATTTGGAATGGTCTAACCTGCATTGAATCAACAGGTCATAGTATTCCTTTTGTGACCCACATGCCACCCTTTTCCTTCCAGAAGAATGGTAATCCCATTTTTACCAAAGGGTCAAACATTTCAATAAATACTTTGATCTCATTCGCCATGATATCAATCTTGGATTCAGTAGTTTCCAAAAGATGGTATTGATTTATCGCCTTCCTGGCCCAAGTGATGACAGAAATCCTATCACTTATGCCAACCTTTCGGATGTCTTCTTCTGTTGTCCCATTTAGAAACTCTATAACACTTTTAGCATAGTCAACAAGCTTCTTATTTAAATTTTCTTTCACAGCTTTAATACTTTGTTTGGCTGCCTGTATAAGCCTTTCTTTGTCCAGGATATAATATAGGTAGGGATTTAACTTGGTGGCCTATGATATGAGGGCATCACATATTATGTGCTTCGCCCCCTAGACTGCTGATTTCCCTGAGACCCGTTTTATCAACTTCTCATTCTTGGCATGCAATTCATCACATTTTTCCTCCCAGTTCTTTATTCCACGTTCTCTCTCCACTACCGAGCCTTCCAGGTTCTTGTTCTGGTGCTTCAACCTTGTTAGCTCCAATTCCTTCAGGATTACCTGTTCCAAGGCTTGGATGATGGAGAACTCACCAGGTTCAGTGGTGGGAGGAAATAATTCATTTTCAAGTTCTTATCCTTTCTCTTGTAATTCCATTTCCTTTTCCTATAACCTTTTCTCCATACCATCTACTTTGGTCTTAAGGGTCTTCTCACTCTACACTATGAGGGTCATATCATTCTACCATTGCTTCTCTTGTTGGAATTCTCAAAGACACTATCCAAAGGTGTAACTTTTTCTGCCACTGGGCCTAGGCTTGAAGTTCCAGGTGGAGGTGAGTTGTTTCCCTATATTGGAGAAGTGGGGTCATTTTCCATACCATCATCTCCCAACTTCTTCTGGGAGCAGTCTGACAAATTTTCAGCCTCCAACATGCCTGCCACCTCTTGGTGTTCAAAGGGATTTTTTTTGTTGGCTTTCCTCCAATTTGATATAATGTGATGAGGATCAAAATTGATGGCAGCCTCAGTAGGGAACCCCATCCCTCTTACCAGAATTTCTATCAGAGGGAGAGAAGCATTGTTTTTTTTATGACAAATGGGCTATGGCCCAAGGAAATTTTATTTCTGAAGACTTTCTGAAACTAAGGAAGTGTTCATTTTCCACTATTAGCCTCTTCTTGGTCAACTCTAAAGCGAACACCCAGAGAGTAAAAAAGGTAGGCAACCTGAACATTGGTGGACAAATCCATATAGCCGGCTAAATGTACCTATTTTTGACAATAACCAATATCCAATCCTCTTATCAGTGGAGGATTGCAGGGTTTCCTTCATCTCAGGTAACACCTTGGGTAGGTGTTTATGGAAGAAGGCACCATATACTCCTATCATCAAAAAGTTCATGAATTTGGTGTAATTATTGTTGATTTCCTCTGTGATCACCATTTCTAGAAGCTAAAGGTTCTCTTCGTTGAAAGACAAAAACATTATCAACAAGTAGGATTCAAATCTAAAGGTTCTAGTCCTAGGGAAATCCACTAGATGAGAGTGAATGTTCTCAATTAGGAACTCATCAAACTTGAGGCAAGAAACTTAGATTGACTGGATGGTCTCCTCTGAGTCGACTAGGTAGGTGCTCAGGGTGAAAAATAAACTCATCATGGGATCTATGATGTATTTTTTGGTATCCATCCCTAAGAACTGACTCAGGAGAGTTTTGATGCACTATGTTTCCTCATTGAATTCCTCAACATCTAGAGGGTAAGGGTAAATTTTTAGTTGGGTATCAAGTTTGAAACATGATTTAAAGAATGCCTCTTTCTTTTCCACGGCTGCATCTCTAAAACACTGGAAAATTATTTCCTCACTGTACTATTTATATTTATGAATAAACTCTTCAGGAATGGAGAATGTGTTTCTGATGATGAGGGGGTTGACCGGGCAGAGAATTTTAGACCTAGAGGCGTCCATGTATACCTTCTCGGAAGGAGAGTAACCAACAACACATCGGTCGATGAACTCAGCAAAATTTAGGGTTTATTCTATGGAGAAAAGGTGGAAAAATGAATTACAAACATCGTGAACATCGGTTCCTTGGTCCTTGAGTAGCTTCAGTTTGTTTTCTACAGTTTCTATGGGTCCAGTCAGTAGGATGGTGTCAAAAATATCAGAATCCATGTCCTCAAACAATTCTTTGATTTTCTCATATTCCAGGTTCTAGTCAGCTAACCTTTCTACCTCAACCATCGTATATACTTTGTGTAATGGAGAAACGTGGCCTACCCAGTCTTTTGACAAGTGGGCTGATGGGGCTTGTCCTAGCTGCCCGCTTTCTGCATAGTCTTGCTCTTGCTATCCAATGCATAGAATCATATGAATAAACTAAATTCACGTGCAATAATTTCTTATATTATTCTTCTATGATAAATTTCTTGCCCCTTCTTTGTCAGGAACAACTCTCCTCTGTTCATCCAGCCCTCCTTCAACTTGGACTGTCGATCCCGCTTCCCTTTACTCCATCGTTCTTTTCTCTGTTATACCACACTCCTGATCTTTCTTGCAACTTTCCTCAGTAGAACACGCATCCATCATTGATATTAATCATATCTTCATCGTGGATTTCAGATCAAGCGGCTTCCACCATATTTTGTTGAACCCAACCACCCTTATCTTTCGTGCACCTTGCATCGACGGATCCATCGTTGTTGTGGATCTGAAATTGAGATAGATCTGGGCTATTGAAACCAGTGGCCCTTAAAACATTCTGCTGATATGAGGGGAAGTTTATCCTCTTGCATGTTGTGGGAGTGGAATTCTCATATTATGTTGATCGTGGGGGGGGGGCGTGGTAAATCTGAGCCGCTGAAACCCTCAGCCCCTACCAAATTTAATCGATTTTAAAAGTTGATTGCGATGCACAAGTTGGATTGGTAGAATCACTGTCTGTCGTAGATTCATCCTAGATCCAATATATTATGTTAAAAAATGCCGACCTTTAATTCATTATGCGGATTGGAAAATTTAGTTTCCTCGTTCATGTTAGCTCAGCGAAATTCACCTCCTCCACTAATATTACCCTATTGTCAATCTGGCCATTGAAACATGCAGGCCTTTAAGCGATTCTACTGAGATGGAAAATCACTTTCCACGTGCAAGTTCCACCGAAACCTTGGACTTTCTCCATATACCTCTACAACAAGAAACTTTGTTTCCAAATTGGATCTACATATATGGGATATCCTTCATTAGCCTCTATATATTTGTATTCTATGGCCAAGTGAGATCCACACCCTTTTCACCTATACATTTATAATCCACCTAGATTTTGTTTGTTGGATTATGAGAGAACACCTATAGGATAGTCATCCATTGAGGTAGCAACGAGGCTTTGATATTTTATTATCAGGGTGTTGGGAATACTACTTAAGTTCTCTAGGAGGATTAATTATTTTTGGATGAATGAAGTAATGTGTTTAAAGAAATTTTAGAGTTAATGTTTAAGCCATTTTTATTGTTTTAAGATTGAGCCTTGCATGATTAGAGTATTCTAGATTCATGCATAAGTTAGTAGAGTACGGAGAGGAATTTCATTTGATAGTGGATCATCACATAGTGGTGTTATCATAATTCCATTTTATTATCAAATGGAATTATCAATAGTAGATCAATAGTAGATCCTATTTGCTTACATTTTTAGCAAAACTCATATCAATAGTAGATCCTACTTGCTTACATTTTTAGCAATATCAATTTCAACATAGTGGTGGATTGATATGGTGACCATGGAGTGTTTTTAATAGTATTGCATGTACATTTGGATCATTTTCAAGATGAAATATAGTGGTATGTTCAATTTCAGTGTATTAGGATGCATATGAGGATATGTACATGGTAGATTTTCGAGTGATGAGAGAGATAATGAGACAATACCAATAAGGCTAATAAGACAAGATAAACCAGTGTGATTTAGTAGAGTCTTCTAAACGAGGCTAGTTGTGATGATGTTCCTCTACATTCATTTTATTGGGGTCAATATTGGTTGTTTTAATTTTATCCAAATGTTACATGTCCTTAGGATTTGAATCAAGGTAAAGTCAATCATCGAGGTGGGGGAGATATTGGGGATGAATATGCATATGAGATGTATACTACATGTTAAGATGTTTCTCTTGATATGCATAGGAAAGGTCTCTACTGGGCCTAGAAAAGTGATCAATAATATAGTAGCACATGGTTAGTGCTAGGCACACAACCATTGACATTGCTATAGGTCCTGCTCAGGGGATGTGCTAGGCATAACTTATAGTTCTAGTAATGGCATGGGTATGTTAGACTCGGTAAATTTATTGTTGATGCACTTTAGTGAGATGAATTAAGCATATGCATTAGTTATGTATGTTACTAGGTTATAATTTAGAGAGGAGGCATGATGAAATTGACTATTCATTTTGTCCTATTTAGTGGAGCATGGGAAGTTTTCATCCACCTTGTGTCCTCTTTAGTTTTACATGAGGAATTTGACACTCTTTAAATACTTGGGGAATATATTATTTGTATTAGATGAGGGTGTATATTACTTGTTTAAGATCGTATTAGGAGTTGTTTATTCATTCATTATTCATCCTTCATTTGTATCTTCTTAGAATATTGGTGCATGAGCACAACTTTGTGAATTGAGACGACTCACCCCCTTCGCCTACCTTGTGCAAGGGAGGATTATATATAGTATATTAGTGTTTCTCTATATATAGTATATTAGATTCTCTATATTAGTATTTCCTTTTCTCATTAAGGACTAGAGTTCTTTATTTTATTGTTTTATTAGTGGATTTTCGTCACCATTCCATTTGAGTTTAAGTTCATCAACAAGCGATCTCTGTTAGGATTAATTTGTAATCCTCCCTTGTCCACTATACTATAAATGTTAATTTCCTAGCTTAGGAGTATGTTTCCAGTTCACTAATTCCATGGGGAAGTTATCTAGGTCCAACCTACCACTTTATGCGCCAGTCTACACGAGTTTAGGATCTCCATAGGAAAATCTCTATATTTTAGGAACCCACACTAAGTCATGGGAGTCCCACCATCAGGTCACCCTAGTTTGTGTTGAGTTATTCTTTGATGGGAATTAATTAGTTCATATTAAGCTATCCTAGAACCACATTTGCATGATTTAAGGAGTTTAGGTTCCTTTTCTCACCTACCTTGGTTAGTTTATTGATTATGAACTGATTTAGTTGTCTGGAGTTACACTAGTGAGTCTCCAATGGTGATTTTACCATAGTTAGTGATATATGGAGTCATTCTGAGTCATGGAATTCAAATCAATCCCAGAGGATTCCAATTCTATTTATTGTATCATGGATGTATTGCATACATGCATTAGAGGAAATTTCAACTCAAAATGGGCCTTTTAACTTTTATTCAAATTCCATGTCATCATGTGTTAGCCAATGAAATTGCTTTAAATTTGAAATACCGTATAGGTCTTAAACACTTTTAAATATAAATTTGGGGATAGGTATCATAAAAAAAACTACTTTTTTTGTTTGTATTTTTGACATATCTCCCCGTGTTTTTACTTAAATTTCGATTGGGAGAGCTCGTTGGATGCGGAATTTAATTCCGCATCCAACGAGCTCTCCCGATCGAAATTTGAGTAAAAGCACGGGGAGATATGTCAAAAATACAAACAAAAAAGTAGTTTTTTTCTTTTCTTCCTCCAAAATTAATAAATATTATTTTATTATTTTAACTATTATTTTATTAATTCATTTTAGGAGGCCCATTTTGATTTGAAATTTCCTCTAATGTTAATGATTATGAGCTTAAGGTTATGCTACAAATTTTTTTCCTCTTGTCTGAATAATTTCACTATGATTGTTTGATCATTCTAGCACTAAAATTATTCGTTCTCATTCATTCTTCTTTCACAATGAGGTTCAATCCATCCTGATGATACTATAGCTTTTCTAAATTTTACAAGCTCCTTTATTAAGATAACTTGCTTCTTTTTCCATTACACAAGCATATGTTAAGGATAAATTCTTCCTACAACTCATCTAAGTACTTATGAGCAAAATTATCAATAATAGGAATTTGAACATCTTCATTTTCATCCATAATCATAGGAGGTTTATAAAGTTTAGAATTCTCAACATTCACTATTGAATACATATGCATATAAGATGGAAGATCTAAACGTAAAGAATTAGTACTAATATTCTCTAGAATTTTGAAGGGACCATACCTAATTGGTTTGAGATTCTTACCTTCACCTGTCAGTCTTTTCGTGCCAATGTATAACCAAAACTGGTCACCACCTTGAAACTATTGATATACCTGATGCTTCTCATGCCTTACCTTGTACTTTTCTTGGCTCTTCTCCAATTGTTCAAGTACTGCCTAATGTACCTGTTGTATCTTTTGAATGAACTTCTGGGCTTCGTCAGATTCATAGTGTCCATCCACTTTACCTTCTTCCTCGAAATTAAATTCCACAGGTGAGCTACGAAAATACTTCAACATACTTCAAAAGGACTTCTTTGATTATAATAATGCATGGCACAATTGTAGCCATGTTGTACAAAATGTGATTGCTCATCCCACAACTTAGGATGTTTACTGAAATATCCTCTATGAAGGTGTACCACTACCATATTTACTACCTTTGTTTGTCCTTTAGTTCGTGGATGTAAATAAGTGCTCATTTTAAGTTTAGTTTCCATCAACCCCCATAAACAATACCAAAACTTCCCAATAAATCGAGTCTTAATCAAATACAATAGAAGTAGGGATTCCAAAATGAACCCAAACATTAATAAAGAATAACTATGTTTTTTGTTCATCTATGATTTTTTTCTTACATGGAATCAAAATACACATCTTATTGAACCTAGCCACCATAGAATACAAGTAACCATGACTTGATTTGGACATAGGTAAACCTTCCATAAAATCAATGGATACACTTTCCCCAGGTTGGGAAGGTACTGGCACAGGTGTATACAAACCAAATTTCTTGTTGCTAGGGTTACTTATGGCACATAACACACACCCTTTTACCTACTTGGAAACCGTATCATTCATTATAGGCCAATAACAATATCTTTTCAATTGTGTTATTGTTATTCCTACCCCAAAATGACCAGAAATGAGTGATGTATGGGCATCCCTAATCACATTTACTCTTTCATCTCTGGGTATACAATTTTTCCAAGATGATACAATATATTGTTTTTCACATGATAATTCACTTCCTCATTATGATTTCCATTTATGGGAGCTTCCGACAAATCCTTAAATCATCATCTCTAGCATATTGTTCAACAAATATTTCATAACATGTCTACAACTTTGTTATGTATTCCCTTTTTATATTTTATTACGAAATGAAATTGTTGTAAGAAACCCATACATCTAAAATGCCTTGATTTTTGTAGATTAGTTTGTGATTTCAAATACTATAATGGTTGATAATCTCTATGTATTATTGTTTCATTTCCCATTAAGTAATGCTTCCATTTTTTCACACTTTGTATGAAAGCATTACTTATAATATGTTGGATAGTTAATTACTGCTTTTGTAAAGGTTTCATAATGGTAACAAAAAGGTTTAATTTGTTTGATCAAGACTTATCCCATTGTATATCCACTTGCATCGATATGTATTTCGAATGTTGTTGCAAATCTGGAAAGGATAAAACTAGTGTTGTACTCAACTTCTCTTTCAATGTCTCGAAGGTTTTCTGCTACTTCCTCCTAGAGTGCTCCATATTTGGACACACTCAAAGTCTATTCAAGTGAATAATCCAACCAATAGGGAATAAATCCATGTGTAAAAAAATAAATAATCATTGAATATGAATTGATTTTATATTTACAATAGGTTGGATTTTACATAGTTATCGTGTCTTTTCAACATAAAGGATACACACTTTGATTATGATTAATTAATTAATTTTTTTTTATCATTTATTATTTATGATTATTTATTTTATGTTCATAACATTGCCTTCCTATTCAAAAACGTTTTGTCCTGAAAGCATATTATTGAAGAAGAAGTATGTCATGTGCTTGTACTGTTGTATCTTTCTTTGTTGCGTCGTTGTTGATGATACATGCTGATATGAACTTATAAGTGTTGAAGCCAACTTCCAAAATGTAGACTGATTGATCCATCCTAATTAAATTTTATGTAGAACTTTGTATTGCCATGATGAAGTGGCTTCATAAAACTTGATTGCATTGGTATCAATAACTTTCGTCAATTGTTCTTGATTTTT
The DNA here is from genome assembly GCA_001517045.1 of Pseudotsuga menziesii. Lineage (NCBI taxonomy): Eukaryota > Viridiplantae > Streptophyta > Pinopsida > Pinales > Pinaceae > Pseudotsuga > Pseudotsuga menziesii. Next base: position 99,329 of record LPNX010334047.1, on the reverse strand, counting down.
AGGGTATCTACTTTTATGATTTGGAGGTCGATAGGGGGATTTATAAAATTATTTTCTTTTATTATTCTTGTAGTGTCTTCTTATTTCAACTTTTGTGCATGCTTTCCTTCAACTAGATTGACATCTTGAGCTGTGATATGAACTAAATCTATAAGTGTGGCTTTTTTGTAACTTGTTCTTTTATTTTTGAAAATTTTGATGTCTCGTTCTAGATTCTCTCTAATTTTTCTTCTAATAGCTTGTTATCATTCTGAATCTTAATCATTTCTTCTTGTGACTTTTCGTCATCTTTGGAATTATTAAGCTATTCTTTAAGATATTCATTTTGATTTCTAAGGTGATGATTTTCTTCTTTCTTTTGTAGAACTTTTCCTTCGATGTCTTCATTAGAATCCTCTGTTATAAATAAACTTATCATTGATGTAAAAAATTTAAGTCATCCTTGTGCCATAAAGTATTAAGTTGACACAAGAATTGATCCAACACTCATATAAATAATGAAAGTGGTCTCCCTATTTTTGTATCTATCCAAGCAAGCATGGAGCTTTGAAAAGTGCACAAATTCCATATAGAAGATGGTTTTTCTAGGAATGATAAGATGGGGAGTTTTGTGCACAAATATGAGTTCCCAGGAAATGCATAGATATGGTTGAGTAGAAGATGATCAAAACTATATATGTAGTTGTAGCATATCAGTATGCACATAATAAATGCTAAGGATGTTTGCGAAGAATATGATAAAAAATAAATATGTAGTTGTAGTAGAGCAGTATGCACATAATGAGTGTTAAGGGTGTTTGAGCATAAGCAAACTGACAAAAATCACATTACATAGGAATCAGATAAAAACATGTAGAGTAGATTGTGATCGAGGTGTACAATAAAAAATATATATCTTGGTGGTAGGACATGGCAAGGACAAAAGATAGGTGTCTTCCACAGGTTGATTCCTGACATCTCAGGTGGGTACCTGAATGTGCAATTTGGTTCTTTCTTACTATGAGTTAGTGCTCATAAAGGATTGGTCTCCTAACAGGTATATATATATATATAGTTCTTTAAATACTCTGTACACAATATTTTTCTGTGTTGATATTGGTTGGAATTGGTGTATGTTTTATGAAGTGAAAAATGATATATAAATATCAAGATTACGCATGATACTAATTCACCATCCCCTCTCAGCATCACTTGGGGTTTAACAATTGGTATCCGAGAGGTTCCTTCAAATACAGTCTAACCAATTCAAGGAAAATCATTGCATAGATATGAATCGTGAGGAATTTCTTTGCAACATAGATAGAGCTCCTTTGTTCACTGAAATAAGATATCTACTTTGGAGTATAAAAATGGAATCCTATTTGAAATCACTTGAACTCGACTTTTGGAAGTCAACTGTTATAGGTTACACCCATTCAAAAAGGTCACCGAAGTATGAAACAAAGAAGAAATTGAAAATGAACAATTTAGAAATGAATGTTGTCATGGAAGGATTAGTCGATTCCATGAAAGAAAAAGTTAGAAAATGTATCTCAGCCAAAGATATTTGGGACAAGCTAAAAATTTTCTACATGATGGAGGAAGTGATAATAGCAAGTAAAAAATGATAAGAAAAGGATGAAAGCATCCCATTCATTAAGGAATATCCATAAGAAAATGAAGCATCTTCGAATCAGTCACATAAAAATGAATCGGATCAGATACATGAGTACTATGTAGATATTTTCATAGCATAATTCATTTCTATTCTTCCAAATATTTTGTTGAAAATGAATCTTGTGTTCTTCATGATATGGGTGATAGTAAAAAAGAGTTTGAAAGTGAAGAAGAAAACTTTAATTCTAAAGATGAGAAAATTGTAGAATTTGAATGAAAGGGTGAACTAATGAGTGCTCTAAATGAGTTAAGAAAAATAAGAAGAGAAGATGAAGTATTAACTGAAGAGTTGCTACAACATAAATAAAAGGATAAAATAAAAATGAGTTTAGAATCTCAAATAGAGGAGGGAAAAATTACTCAATAATCCTTAGGAAATTAGCTAAGTGAGAAGGAGATAGTATGTCAAGGATAAGAAACTGATATTCCTTCTCTAAGAAAATAAAATATATCTTTGAAAGAAGAGATGCAAAAGTATCAAGAGGAAGTTAAAAGCTTTAACGAACAAATGACACATAACCTTGAAAAAGTTAAGAAGATCATAGATGAACAAAAGGATTAGTTACCTGATGTTGAAAGAACAATTAATGGTTGGAAAATCCAAGTAGACGAGTCCAACAGGACTGAAGAAGATTTTACAAACCAAATTCATGAGAAGAATGAAATACGTAAAAATCAAATGTGTGATATCCCTTCACTAAAACAAGATTTGGATAATATAGTTTCCTGGTTGGAGACAAATTCAAGGTTTGAGAAAATCACCATGATCTTAGATCACATACTTAGTTTTCAAATATCTCTACGTGATAAGACTTGTCTTGGGTTTGAAAAAAATTAGAATACTCTTGACAAACTATCCAAATCATTTGACGAGAAGGTTAAATCCAACATAAATCACAAAGAATACATAAACATGGGAGGAAAGGAAAATCAACCAAGGTGATCCAGATGGGGATCGGTGGCCACCCACCTATTCCACTGGCCCAAAACAATTGTCCATTATGGCAGTTTCCTAGTTATTTTCCTACGTTTTTTTGGGTCCCAATTTTTATGGGTTGTTTTGAGGCCCTAAATGATGTTTTTAGAGATTTGGGGGGAGGGAAATGGTTTCTACCAACATGCATTTGGTATGAATATAAATATTTTAATATTTGATATACCTTTCCAACAGGCTATTGAGCACCCAAAATTGGAGATCGTATGAAAAAGTTATGAACCCAGGAAGTTGATTGTTCAACTAAACACCTTAGGGCCGCAAAATTTATGATGGTTCATCTTCTAGGGCTATGTTTTGGAATTTTGGGGTTCTCTCCCTCATTCTTATTATAAATAGGTGTTTGAATTATTGTGCCATTGATCTTTAGGCAATGAGTTCAATCGGATTGTATTATTATGCAGTGTAATGGAATGAAAAATACACACTAAACAAGACAAATTTCACTCGAAATGGATAGGAATTGCTTAGTATAATTACAGTATAAAATTCATTAATTCCAGAAGTATGCATGAATGTTAAATAAAGGAGAAGTCAAATCATGTGGATAAGATTCGAATCTACCAACTCAAGACTGGCCTACTAGCTAACTAGAAGTGTCTAAATCACTATCAGAGCTCACTAGTCTAGATCCAGATGTCTAATTCAGTCTCTAAATAAATTAAACTAGCTAAATTGATGTGGTAGGCGAGAAGTAGGTGGGAATATGAGCATACCCACATGCATCCATGCAATAATAGCACTAAATGAACTGGAGGACATCTAACTGAATGTAACTGGAGCATAAATTAGATTAACTAGTTACCAACTACCAACAACTGAAGGAGGTTGGTTGTGGAACTCCTAGCACCTCCTAAATTGTAGGGGTTGGTATTAGAGGCACATAAACTAATGCATGAACATGCAGTCAGTTGCAGTTAACCTCTATATTTATTCCCCACACTCTAGTGACTGGATACGGGTGGCACCAATAGCCCAAGTGGACCCGATGGTACTAGTGGAGCAAATATTAATCAATGAATCCTAAGTTAGGAAAATATAATCTAATAGACTAAGTATGGACAATGGAGGATTATAAATCCTAACACCCCCCTGAATCCTAACTTGGACAACTTTGGGACTTGGAAACCAAGCCAAAATTCACCCATTACAATATAAAATAATTTAAAAAATGTTGCTTAATAAACCGAGGAAATATGGGAAAACCTCATGGGAAAAACCCCTCCTTAAGATAAGTAGTGAAACAGGAAAACAAGTTTTGAATAAAAATTTGTGAAAATTTTGTTGCAATTTGCAGCACTTTGCAGTAACCATATAGTAGTTTGGTTCTTTTTTGAAACAACATCCTGGAACATAGCATGTGAACCTCTCCAAAATAAATGATTATTTATGGAGGAATTTTCCTCTTTGGAAGAAGAAAAATATGCTCAACTGAATCATAAACATAGACAACTACAAGATGAAAAATGAACCCATGTAGAGAAACTGAGATCAACTGATGAGACAGGAAATGTTCTTGAGAATTCGAACCATGTGAGGAAAACCCAAGAAAATGATATATTTCAGCATTGAACATCAAACCATGTGAGGTAAAATCAGTTCTAAGTGTTAGGATCAAGTGTCCAGGCAAATGCAGAATGTCTCCATCTTTACTAGTTCTATGAGGAGATGCATGTGATCAAATACAAAGGTATATAATCCCTGGGGCTATGGAGAGAGAATTATTGAGCTCCATAATATGATATAGATTCAAAAATAACTAATGATCCACAAAATAGAATATCAACAAATTCATGAGAGATAATAGACATAAAATCCCCAACGACAATTTTGAAAGAGACTTGCGGTACTTGATTTTTCACACCAAAATTGATGAGAACAACTACAAGCATGACTGGAGGCTCTTGAAACTTAAAAACTTGAGCTAAATAAGGTAATATTAGATCCAATAGTATGGAACAAAGGTTCCAAGTGCCCCACCTAGATGGTAGATGCACAAATTTCTCCTTCTTCAACAAAAATCTGAGTATTGGTGAATGCAATCATGTAGGAATTTGTTGGAAGCTCTAGATCAATGAGAGTGAATGGATCACTCCTAAAATATGATATTATTTCCAAAAAATCAAAATTATTACTTTTATGCACACCAACAACAACATTATAGAGAAATATAAATCAAATTCCTCTTCATTTTCAAAAGCAATCACTGACAAACTTTGCACAAAATTTAAAATAGAAGAATCATTGGAGAATGTTTGCATAAAAAGGAAGGAGAGTTTTTCTTCAATAACAGAGATTCGAATGTCTTATTCTGGACCATCCATATGAGAAGATGATATATCATAGATCTCAAAAAATTATGGAGTAGTAGGAGAAGGAGTCACTCCAAGGAGACTTTATTCTATTCGAATTAACCGTGTGGAAGATTACGTTTCTTCTTCATCTTGAACAACTTGATTTGCTACATAAGAGGGAACATTGAGTATATTATTGAATTCATCATGATGGATCTTAATATAAACTATCCTAGCAGCTGGTATTTGGAAGTCACATCCCATATTAGTGCTAGGTCCTCTTGATAGAGTGAGAGTGGTGAAGGATTCCCTAGAGGAAACCATGTGGTTGGATGCTCCAGAATCTATCAAGTAAGCCTTTGATGGAGTGAGGCCTGCCTTCAAGGCATGGAACCTCTCAAATTATTCAATATGTTCTATAGTATTAGACATATCTGCACCTCATGGAAGGGAAATATTTTTCTGTTCACTGTGATTTCTTTCAACTGGTTGAGGGTCTTCTTCATGCACTGGTTTTCTGGATGAAAGCCTCTCATACAATATGAACATCTAGTATTTTCTTTTTTGGAACCTGAGGCTCCATTAGAATATTTCTGACTCTCTTTTGGAATCAAATCAGATTCTTTTGGATCCTTCCCATTATTCTTCCCTTTATGTTGCGTGTTGGTAGAGTTTGACATCAGAAGAGCTTGATTCTTGAAGTTTTGCAAGAATACCATTGGAATCAACTTATCCTGTTCCTGTATTAAAGGACTCGACAAAGCCATCAAGTGAAGGAATATTCCAATTGGGTATGGAATCTATTCCAAAATGTAAGATAGATACACATATAGAGTAGTTAGAACCAAGTTTGTTGAGCACATAGAGCACAATTTTCTCATCCTTCCTCTCTATTCCGCATTGTATACACTAAAGTGTTAGAGACTTGAATTTTGTGAAAAACTGCTAGATAGTTTCGAAACTACTGGGATGCAATGCTATTAGCTCATTGTCCAAGATGTTCCCTTGAAGATCATATTTTTTTCCAAACAATAATTTGATATTCTCCCAATATTCTTTAGGATTCTTCAATCCCTCAATGTGAAAGAGGAGATCCCTGGAGATGTGAGTGCAAATAAAGCCACAAGCTTCATCCAACCGGTTCAAGAAATTATTTTTCTCAGTATGATGATGAGGTTTTGTCTCTCTACCCATAGTCATCCTATATAGGCCAAGATTGCACAAGGATACCTGCATATCTTCCCTCCAATCAACATTGTTGAAGGGTGTAAGGATCTAGGGTAAGAAAGCAGTAGAATCCATCGATTATTCCTTCTAAAAAATCAATTCTTCAATCAAGATACATAATACCTGTAAGAAACACTGCAAAATAAAAAAAATTGAAATCATGTCAGAAATCAAGCCTTCCATCTCGACATGTACACTTTCTCAGGGTCTGTCACGCCCTCAAATACTTTTCTGAACGAATCCAAAGTTAGCAATGCACACTTTGCGGGAGTTATGTGGAAACCCAACTGCTTCTGGTGTATAATGGAGATTGGATAGAATTGCTGTATGCCTGAATAGGATATAATACCATTTTTGAATTATTGTGCCATTTATCTTCAGGAAATGAGTGCAATTGAATTGTATTATTATGCAATGTAATGGAATGAAAAATACACACTAAACAAGACAAATTTCATAGGAAATGGATAATAATTGATCAGTGTAATTAGAGTATAAAATTCATTAATTCCACCAGTATACATGAATGTTACATAAAGGAGAATTTGAATCATGTGGATAAGATTCGAATCTACCAACTCAAGACTGACTGACTGGCTAACTAGAAGTGTCTATATCACTATCAGAGCTCACTAGTCTAACTCTAGATGTTTAATTCAGTCCCTCAATCAGTTAAACCAATTAAACTGATGTGGTAGGTGAGGAGTAGGTGAGAAAATGAGCCTATGCATATGCATCCATGCAATAATAGCACTAATTGAATTAGAGGACATCTAACTGAATGTAGCTGGAGCATAACTTAGCTTAACTAGTTACCAATTACCAATAATTGAAGGAAGATGGTGGTGGCACTCACAACGGCTCCTAAATTGTAGGGATTGGTCTCAGAGGCACATAAACTAATGCATGAACATGAAATCAATTGCAGTTAAAATCTATATGTGTTCCTCATACTCTAGTGACTAGATACTGGTGGCACCAATAGCCCAAGTGGACCTGATGGTACTAGTGGACCCAATATTAATTAATGAATTGTAAGTTAGGTAAATATAATCTAATAGACTAATAAATATAATCTAATAGACTAAGTATGGAAAAGGGAGGATCATAAATCCTAATAATAGGCCCTTTTGGCCTCATTTTGTATTCATCTTGGTACGGATGACCATAGCAACCACATCTCTTCTTAGAGATAGATACCACCATTCTAGCTGTTGTGTTTACCGTCTATTCTATTTCCGCTATTTAATAGAATATGTGTTTACTGTATCTCTGTTTTCATTTCAAAATGTATGTGTTTATGATTATGTATATGTTCTTTCATTTTGTTCCCACATAAATCCAAATTAGTGGTATAAGAGCAATATGCTCTTTGATTTTTTCTCAGCGCATGTCCCCAACGAGGTTAGGGTATGGAGAGTTGGGTCTCAAACTAGTTTCACTTGGGGAATATCACTCTTGCTGCCCAAAATGACCTCCCATGGTAGAAGAAAAGAGAGACAGAGGAGAAGGAGATCCTATTAAGTTGCTACTCGAGGAATCTCTCAAGCAACAGAGGAACAAGATGATGGATAGTTTTGTACAAATCCATCTATGAATGCCGGCAGCAGCAAGTGCACCTTCAATGTGCAGCTGGTTCGGGGATGCAACACCCTTGAAGGTATAAGTTAAATTTGATATTCCTTTATTTGAAGGCCAAATTGATGCTGATACCCTAGATATGTGGTTGAATGTTCTAGAAGGGTATTTCTTTGTCCATAATTTCTACAATAGGGAAAAGATCACCTTTGCGATCCTTAAGGCGGTCCCCCATGTCAAAAATTGGTGGGATACTTATTGTGAGCAAAACTCATCAGACGAGTCTAGAATGTTTGAGACAAATCCCACTTGGGACTCTTTCATATATGTCGTCAGGGAACGGTATTATCCCGTGGGAAAATATGATGAACAGTACACAAAATGGACCATTCTATGTTAAGAGATGGACCAAACGATGTCAGAGTACACCAACAAATTTAATTCCTTTCGTACAAAGCTGGGTATCAAGGACTCCGAGTGGAACATGATACTGAAATATCACAGTGGTTTACATCGATGCATATGAATTGAGATGGACTTCATCGACATCTCTTCACTTGCATCTGCCTATTGGCATGCTGTCAAAATCGAGGATAAATTTAGTCAAAAGAATAAGCAATAATTTGGACTTGTGAATCCACCGCGGAAGCAAGGTAAGGGAAACCCTAGACCCGCAGAACATAGGAAAAGGAAAGGACAACCAATCCTTGCCACAAGAAAAGAAGGGGAATGGAAATACAGAAGGACATTGGGAAGTGGTGTGAATTTCATAAAATCCCTTGGCACTACAATGATGAATGTCTCTCATGTTGGAATATCTTTCAGAGTGGTGTGTTCAGGACTAGTAGATGGTGGCTAGTGCTCAGTCTTAAATTTTTAGTGTATTTTCATTGATGGCAATCTTCTATAAAGAGAAGGGGAACTGATGTCAAATGGATGTGGAAATCTACTGAAAAAGAGGTAGGCACGCAGATATCAATGGAGAAAATTGAACAGTGGGAGGTGCTAGAGATTCAGACTAAAGTCTATGGAAAATCCACTTACCGAATGGATATCACAAAAATTGCGAAGTACAAACAGTTCCATATGTGAGACATTCCTGCCATGCCAAGGATCTAAACTCCACTATAACGATTATATATATATGACAGAGCTGTGCCAAAACGGAACCATATGTCAAATGCCAACTGGAAACTCCACCAAAGGTTATCACCAAATGTTAACCGCGCACCCTCACAACTGTTTTGAGCGTGAAATTAAGTATTTGCTATTAAGGCCTTGCCATTGAACGCCTTGTGGAATTTTTAGTCATTTGTGCTTCCGCCGTTGCGGGAGAATGATAAACAACGAGCTCCGATATTTTCCTCCGATGAACTCTGGCTCAATTGGCTGAGATTCAGACTAAAGTTTTAGATCATAGGTTGTTGTCTTTTTGCTTCCGCCGTTGCGGCTCCCAAAGTGGTTAAGCATCCGAAGTGTAAAGCGCTCCGACTTGCGATGTGCGTCGCATGGCTATAACCTGTTGATCTCTGCCATTGCAGCTCTCAAACCAGCTAAGTACCCAAAGTGAAAAGCGCTCCGACTTTCGATGCGGATCGCGTGTCCATAGTATTTTTATTCTGGTCGTTGTGGCTCTCAAACTAGCCAAGCACCCGAAGTGAAAAGCGCTCCGACTTTCGATGCAGATCACGTGTCCATAGTATTTTTCTTCCCGCCATTGCGGCTGTGCGAAGCTTTTGGATTCCGATGTCAAAATCCCTCCGATTTTTGGAAGGAGATGTTGCTTGCGAGCTCCGACGTTGTGGAAGGAGATCCTCTTTCGACCTCAGATATTGGGGAAGGAGATGTTGCTTGTGAGCTCCGACGTTTCACCCGCTGCTTATTTGAACCATTGTACCAGTGTAATCTTTGAAGAGGAATATGGAGAGCCCTGTATAGTTGAGGATTCGAAGAGTATTCGAGCAGGTGGATTAACAATTATGATGAATCTGAATTGTGAATCGTTTAGTAACTGCCTGTAATGATGATTCGAAAGGAGATGGAATAGGAAGAGTAAGGAACCAAAAAAAAAGGGAGAGATGGTTCGAATATATATCATTCGATGTGTACAGAGGGTTCATGAGGATGTTGAAGCTGAACCGTTTCTGCAACGGTTTGAGGATGTTGAAGCTGAACCGTTTCTGTAACGGTTTGATGATATTGTTTCGATAAAATAGAGAGAGAAATGAACTCAGAAGATGAGATATATATTAAGTAGAAACAATTGTGAGAGTTAGCTATTTTTTGAGGAGAGTAACGGTGTGCAGAGAAAAGGAACAGAAGAATGTGATGAACAGTTGAACGGAACAGAGGAGCAGAGAGCCGATGTTGAATAAAGCAGAGTGGTTTGGTAAGCAGAGACAAATATGTATTGTTACATTTTGATTCTATTGGAAAGTCTAGCAAATAAGGGAGGTAGGGAGGTGCTAGGGGAGACTTTATGTCTCTGTCTCCAAGTGGGTGCTTGTAGAAATTGAAGATTGGTGTCTTCACCCAGTTGGTGCTGGGTTAAACTGGAAATTGGTGCTTCCACCCGGTTGGTGCTGGGTTACAGTGAGAGTTGGTGCTCTCAAAAAGTTGGTGCTTGCATTCAAAGGTTGTAGCCTCTTTGAGTTGGTGCTCAAATAAGAAGTAATGTACAACCATTGAAGCCTTTGACATCATAAGAAGAAGAGGTTTTTCCCTTATGGGTTTCCTCGTTAAAATATCTGTGTATCATATATGTGATTAAATTTTGTGGTTGGATGCTGTGTTTTATGCTATCTGCTATTATGTTTATAACTCTGAATTCATAGCAAAGATTGACTGCCATAAATTTTATTGATTCTAAGTTAAAAGAAGTAATTTGGGTGAAAAATATTAATTAACTGATTCAACCCCCCTCTCAGTTAATTTATACCTGTAACAATTGGTATCAGAGCAGCGTTCCTTTTGGTTAAGGTAGATCTTGAAGAGTTAAAATGGCTAGTCAAGATGGATCAATAAACAAAGCACCCATATTTGATGGTAAAAATTTTGCTTTCTGGAAGGTTAGGATGATAACATACTTAATGTCCCTAGGTGCTGATGTTTGGGAAGTAGTAGAGACTGGTTATGCAAAACCTATTTTGCTAGCATCCAAAGATGATAAGCTAGAGTTTAATTTCAATGCAAAAGCAATGAATACTATTCTGAGTGGTCTTGCTGAAACTGAATTTGTAAAAGTAATGCATCTTGATTCTGCCAAAGAAATGTGGGATAAGCTTATTAGCAGCTATGAAGGAAATGAGAAAGTTAAAGATGCCAAGTTGCAGACTCATAGGCTAAGATTTGAACAACTGAAAATGAATGAAGATGAAAGTATTAGTAAATTTTTCCTGAGAGTTGATGAGTTAGTAAATGCTATGAGAGCTCTTGGTGAAAAAATAAGTGATGATGATACCTTCCGTGTTCATAAAATCCTGAGATCTCTGCCTGACAGATTCAACCCTAAAGTCTCAGCTATAGAAGAAATGAGTGATCTTAAAACGTTATCTCTTGACCAATTACTAGGAATTTTGATAGCCTATGAAATGAGGATTAGTAAAGATCAAAACCCATCTAGAGAAGCCTCTTTTAAAGCTGAAAAGAGTACAGAGGCAGATGTAGATGAAATAGAAGCAAAATTTGTGAGAAGAATGAAAACGGGGTCAGGGAAATACAAAGGCAAACTGCCTTTCAAATGTTTCAACTGTGGTAAAATAGGACACTTTGCTGCTAAATGCCATCATATAAGGAAAGAGCAGAGTTCTGCAGATGAAGAGAAATTTCTAAAGAAGAGGTATAGTAAAGAAAACAAGTACAAGAAGAAAAGTCTACATGTGAATGATGATGATGAATCCATAGAAACTTCAGAAAGTGAATCCTCCCATGAAAACAAAGAGAATGATTTCATGCTTATGGCTATAGAGGATCTAGAGATGAGCTGTACAGAGATGAATGATGAAGATGCCATTGTGGACATGGAGGGAGAGCTGATGAGTGCTCTAGAGGAGATTGATAGACTAAGAATAAAGAAAAGAAAACAAAAACAACTATTAATCCAGTATGAAACCAATGGAAAAGACATCTCTCTAATAAAGTTAGAGTTGGAAGAGGCAAAGAAAATTGAAGAGACTCTAAAACAACAGCTAGCTGAAAGTAAAGCCAGATGTGAACATCTAGAGAAAGAAGTAGTAATGGTTAAGAAGGATTTAGACAAATTTCAAGCCTTATATCATCATAATATCTCTAGTATCAAAGCTTCAGAAGAGCTAAATAACATTCTAAATAGACAGAGGTCACCTCAGATTAAGTTTGGTCTAGGATATGGTCAAGGTGCAAGTAGCAGTGACTCAGAAAGCAAAGAATCATCAAACTTGATTAATTTTCAGAACAACTAGCAGGCAGAAATCCCCAGAATAATAAATGTTGAAGCATGTAAAGACAATAATGAAAATCGATCAAAGAGTGATAAAAAGTAAGATAATACCGATCTAAATAGCAAATCAGTACAGTCAGGAGTTCATGAAAAAGACCCATATAACAGAATCAAGTATGTAGATCAGAATTACAATTATGAGCATCATAACTCAATACATTACTCTTCTAGAAATCCACCAAGAGTTAGGTATGTTAACTTCTTCAATGGTTATTGTTTATGTTATTCTAACTTTGGGCACAGAGCTGCCAATTGTTTTTACAATTTCAGAAACATTCAGAGAAGGATGTCAAATAACAAACATATGACACATCAATCAGCGTATAATCATATGGGTCGTGTATCTCAATCAGCTGTTAAAAGAAGAACACAAAACATAAATACTAACCCGTTTGATCTTCTATACAACGAAACAGAATGTTACATATGTCACAACTTTGGGCATAAAGCTACAAAATGTAACTTGAAGGAGAACAAAACAGAACCAAAAATGAAATATACAGCTGAACGAAATGTATGGCGGAAGAAAGAGAGTTCTCATTGTAATCTTGTGCTCTCAGTTCAGAAACAGAAGAATCCTTGGTACATTGATAGTGGATGTTCAAAACATATGTTAGGAGATAAAGAGAAGTTTATTTCTATGTCAGAGCAGAAATCTGGGAACGTAACATTTGGAAATGATGCACTAGGAAAGATCAGAGGAAAGGGAATAGTTAGTCTTAGTAATGGTAAAGGAAAGGCTCAAGATGTGTTATTTGTAGATGGGTTGAAGCACAACCTTCTCAGTGTGAGTCAAATGTGTGACAAAGGGTGTGAAGTCTTGTTCATTGCTAAAGATTGTAAAATTAAAAATGTTTCCTCAGGAAAACTGGTTGCCAAAGGAATAAGAGATGAGAATAATGTTTACATTTTAAAAGAAGAAAAAGAAGAGTGTTATCTCAACAAATATGATGAAAGCTGGTTGTGGCACAGAAGACTGGGACATCTACATTTTGATCATTTAATAAAACTCAAAACAGAGCAGCAGTAAGGGACTTTCCAGAAATATCTAAACCACGTGATGAAGTGTGTAAACCTTGTCAGATGGGGAAGTTAACCAGAACATAGTTTAAGTCAAAGAGTGTTCCCTCCACAAATAAGACTCTTCAACTAGTCCATATAGATATGTGTGGCTCATCCAGGAAAGAAGGTACAGGTAAGGAGAACTATTTCATGCTTGTAATTGATGACTATTCTAGACTAACATGGGTTGCATTCCTTAAAGAGAAGTCTGAAGCATTTGCTAAATTCAATATATTTAAAGCCCTGACTGAAAATCAGACTGGAAGAAAGATTAAAGCTATCAGATTTGACAGAGGAGGAGAGTTCAGTTCAAGACAGTTTAAAGAATTCTGTGATGAGCATGGCATCAGGAAATAATATACAATGGCTCAAACTCCTCAGCAAAATGGAGTGGTAGAAAGACAAAACAGAACAGTCCAACAGATGGCCAAATAAATGATGAAGGAAAAGGATATTTCTCAAGGATTCTGGGTGGAAGCTATCCATACAGCTATGCACATTCTTAACAAAGCTCATTTGAGACCAAATAGTGACAAAACACCATATCATTTATGGTTTGGAAGACCTGCAACCATTAAACATTTCAGAGTTTATGGGAGTAAATGCTATATCAAGAATAATGATGAAAATTTGGGCAAGTATGATGATAGAGCAGATGAAGGAATATTTTTAGGATATGCTACAGAAAGCAAAGGCTATAGGTGTTATAACAAGAGGCTGCATAAAATAGTAGATTGCATAGATGTGAAAGTCGATGAAGATTGTCATGGAAATATCAGTCAAAGGAATGATGAAGATTCATGTTTGGAAGATACAAATGAAGAGACAGAAGAACATGTCCAAGAATCCCAGAAGGAAGAATATGAATCACAGAGTATGAGAAAGCTGAACCTGAACAACACACTGTACAATCTTCTTCCAGAATGATTAGAAAAAATCACCCTGAAAGCCAAATCATTGGTGATGAGAGTAAAGGTGTTCAGACTAGAAGGAAGATTTTGCAGGAATCTGAATAGTCTCATATTGCTCTTCTCTCTACAATTGAGCCCCAGTGGCAAGAATGGAGGCTATCAGAATGTTTCTAGCCTATGCTTGTTACAAACGATTTAGAGTATACTAGATGGATGTCAAGTCAGCATTTCTCAATGGAAATTTAGAAGAAGAAGTGTATGTGGAGAAACCTGAATGGTTTTCACTCACAGATAAATCTGACTATGTATGCAAGCTGAAAAAGGCCTTGTATGGGTTGAAGCAAGCACCTAGAGCCTGGTATGCCAGACTGGACAAATATCTACAAGACAAAGGCTTCAAGAGAGGTTCTGTGGAAAACAATTTATATATCAAAACTGAAGGTGATGACTTACTGATTGTATTGGTTTATGTTGATGATATCATCTTTGGATGTACTAATAATCTTTTTGTTCAGTGGTTTGCTAACTCTATGAAATCTGAGTTCGAAATGTCAATGATTGGTGGGCTGTCCTATTTCCTTGGTCTTCAAATCTGTCAGAAACCTGGAGGTATGTTTCTTTCTCAAGAAAAGTATCTAAAGGAGATGTTAAAGAAGTTTCGAATGGAAGACTCCACACCTGTGAGTACACCCATGGTCAGTGGTTGCAAGTTGAGCAAAGATGATTCTTCACCTGAAGTGGATCAAAAGATGTACAGATCTATGATAGGAAGCCTGTTATATGTTACTGCATCAAGACCTGATATCATGCATGCTGTTGGGATGGTAGGAAGGTTTCAAGATGCTCCTAAACAGAGTCATCTACTAGCTGTGAAATGTATATTCAAATACCTGAAAGGTACACTCTCTTATGGTCTGTGGTATCCCAGAAATCAGAACTTTCAGCTAATAACATATTCAGATGCAGATTGGGCTAATTGTGTAGACGAAAGAAAAAGTACAAGTGGCGGAGCATTCTTCTTAGGAGAGTCTTTGGTTTCCTGGCTAAGTAAGAAGCAAAGTTCCATTTCTTTATCCACTACTGAAGCAGAGTACATAGCTGCTGCTACTTGCTGTACTCAAATTTTATGGATGGTTCAATCCCTTGCTGATCTAGACGTAAAGTATTCTGAGCCTATTCCCATTCACTGTGACAATACTAGTGCTATCAGTGTTTCCAAGAATCCTGTTCTTCATTCCAAAACTAAACACATTCCCATAAAGTACCATTTCTTGCACGAACAAGTGGCTACTCAAGCGGTGTTGTTGCATTATATTCCTTCTACCGAACAGATTGCTGACATTTTTACTAAGCCTTTGCCCACAACTTAGTTTGAATATCTGCGTCAGAATCTGGGTGTTCAGCCTTTGTCTCAGTAACTCATGCATTGAGTTAGGGGGAGTCTATGTTTATTCTATATCTTATTTCTGTTTACAGCATGGAATGGCAGTTCATTTTCTTAGTGCATCTTGAAAGGGGGAGACTAGTCATCAGACATACCGTATCTGCCCAGGTTTATCCTTTGCCCTTGATGTCAAAGGGGGAGAAATGTGACCAGTTGAATGAGATATTGCCATCAATGACAAAGGGGGAGATTGTTGGAATATCTTTCAAAGTGGTGTGTTCAAGACTAGTAGATGGTGGCTAGTGCTCAGTCTTAAAGTTTTAGTGTATTGTCATTGATGGCAATCTTCTATAAAGAGAAGGGGAAATGATGTCAAATGGATGTGGCAATCTACTGAAAAAGAGGCAGGCACACAAGTATTAATGGAGAAAATCGAACAGTGGAAGGTGCTAGAGATTTAGACTAAAGTCTATGGAAAATCCACTTACCGAATGGATCTCAGAAAAATTTTGAAGTACGAACAGTTCCATATGTGAGACATTCCTGCCATGCCAAGGATCTGAACTCCGCTATAACGATTATATATATATATGATAGAGTTGTGCCAAAATGGAACCATATGTGAAATTCCAACTGGAAACTCCGCCAAAGGTTATCACCAAATGTTAACCGCACACCCTCACAACTGTTTTGAGCGTGAAATTAAGTATTTGCTGTTGGGGCCTTGCCATCGAACGCCTTGGGGAAGTTTTAGTCATTTGTGCTTTCGCCGTTGCGGGAGAATGATAAACAATGAGCTCCGATATTTTCCTCCAATGAACTCTAGTGGAATCGGTTGAGATTTAGACTAAAGTTTTAGATTGGAGGTTGTTGTCTTTTTGCTTCCGCCGTTGCGACTCCCAAAGTGGTTAAGCATCCGAAGTGTAAAGCGCTCCGAATTTCAATGTGCGTCGCATGGCTATAACATGTTGATCTCCACCGTTGCGGCTCTCAAACCAGCTAAGCACCCGAAGTGAAAAGCGCTCCGAATTCCGATGCAGATCACGTGTCCATAGTCTTTTTCTTCCCGCCGTTGTGGCTCTCAAACTAGCTAAGCACCCGAAGTGAAAATCGCTCCGACTTCCGATGCGGATCATGTGTCCATAGTATTTTTCTTCCCGCCGTTGCGGCTGTGTGAAGATTTTTGATTTTGATGTCAAAATCTCTCTGACTTCCAGAAGGAGATATTGCTTGCGAGCTCCGACTTTACGGAAGGAGATCCTCTTCTGACCTCCGATGTTGCGGAAGGAGATGTTGCTTGTGAGCTCCGACGTTTCACCTGCTGCTTCTTTGAACCATTGTACCAGTGTAATATTTGAAGAGGAATATAGAGATCCCTGTACAATTGAGGATTTGAATAGTATTTGAGCAGGTGGATTAACAGTTATGATGAATCTGAATTGTGAATCGTTTAGTAACTTCCTGTAATGTTGATTCGAAAGGAGATGGAATAGGAAGAGTAAGGAACCAAAAAAAAAGGGAGAGATGGTTCGAATATATATCATTCGATGTGTATAGAGGGTTCGTGAGGATGTTGAAGCTGAACCGTTTCTGCAACGGTTTGAGGATGTTGAAGCTGAACCATTTCTGTAACGGTTTGACGATATTGTTTTGATAAAACAAAGAGAGAAATGAACTCAGAAGATGAGATATATATTAAGCATAAACAGTTGTGAGAGTTAGCTGTTTTTTGAGGAGAGTAATGGTGTGCAGAGTAAAGGAACAAAAGAATGTGCTAAATAGTTGAATGGAACAGAGGAGCAGAGAGCCGATGTTGAATAGAGTAGAGTGGTTTGGTAAGCAGAGACATATATGTATTGTTACATTTTGATTCTATTGGAAAGTCTAACAAATAAGGGAGGTAGGGAGGTGCTAGGGGAGACTTTATGTCTCTGTCTGCAAGTGGGTGCTTGTAGAAATTGAATATTGGTGTCTTCACCCAGTTGGTGCTGGGTTAAACTGGAAATTGGTGCTTCCACCCGGTTGGTGCTGGGTTACAGTGAGAGTTGGTGCTCTCAGCAAGTTGGTGCTTACATTCAGAGGTTGCAGCCTCTTTGATTCGGTGCTCAAATAAGAAGTAATGTATAACCATTGAAGCCTTTGACATCATAAGAAGAAGAGGTTTTTCCCTTATGGGTTTCCTCATGAAAATATCTGTGTATCATATATGTGATTAAATGTTGTGGTTGAATGCTGTGTTTTATGCTATTTGCTATTATGTTTATAACTCTGAATTCATAGCAAAGATTGACTGCCATAAATTTTATTGATTCTAAGTTAAAATAAGTAATTTGGGTGAAAAATCTTAATTAACTGATTCACCCCCCCTCTCAGTTAATTTATACCTGTAACATATTAAAGAAGTCATTGGTAACTGAGATAAAATATTTAGAATCATATCTTGATTTTGATTCATAACCCAATGTCACGGCTTCAGACCATGGGAAGCATATCATTGATGTAGACCCCGCTTTCACTATTGCTACCATACAGATTGAACCAGAGGATCCTGAAGAGTCAGAGGCAGAGGAGTTCCTCTTCCACTCGTAGATGTGGGTGAAGGGAATGACACTACATTTTTTATTAACAATGGAAACCAAAATAACCTGATCTTAGCAGAAGTCATCAAGATATTGGAGCTTCCGGAAACACCTCACCCACAAACCTACAACATCGGTTGGATAAGCTAAGGACGAGGTATCCAAATTACTCAATAATGCCTCCTACCATATGGAATCAATATTTTCAAAGATGACGTACTGTGTGATGTGACCCCACTTGAAGTCTGTGATGTTCATTTAGGACAACCATAGACATGGAAGCGTCATGTTGCATATGAGACACGACCTCGTAATGTCATTGTCACTTTGAGAGGACAAATCTATCGGATACCAGAGACAGTTGCACCTGCCACAGTCTCGCGGGGTAGGAAGATAATATCCCACATAAGGAAATAATCCTTCTTCACAATTTCCTCTGGAGGAGAACATCAGATCACATAGACCTTCACACCTTATGCATAGGGTGTCTCTACTCAATAGAAACAAATAGAAAATGAAGTCAGTATTCTCTCATCCATTCGAGTGGCTATACAGTGAAAGGACATGCATTCAAAGTGCTCATCTAGATACATATCATCCATACAACTATTACATCCCTCTCGAGATGTCAAAGAAATATAGCCTCTTCACTTTATCAAATGTCACACCAAGACATCATCTCAACACATAATTTGAGATATTATACAATATTTAACACAATGGAGACCATTGATTCCTAAGGGGCGAGGATTGATCCAGAAGGATATTGGTGGCCACCCACCTATTCCAATGGCTCAAAACAATTGTCTATTGTGGCATTTTCCTAGTTATTTTCCTACGGTTTTTAGGTCCCAAACTTCTGAGGCCATTTTGAGGCCCTGATGTATTCATCTTGGCACATATGAATGTAGAAACCACATCTCTTCTCAGAGATAGCTACCACCATTCTAGCTATTATAGTTACAATCTGTTCTATTTCTGCTATTTAATAGAATATGTGTTTAATCTATCTCTATTTTCATTGCAAAATGCCTGCGTTTATGATTATGTATCTGTTCTTTCATTTCATCCCCACATAAATTCGTATCACAAGGTATGACAAAAGAAAATATGGGAGGGATGTACTACCAAGAAGACAACATACACTTAGGTACAAAAACCTTTTTTGGTTGTTGTTTCTCTTGTAATAAATTTGGGCATAAAGCAGTAGATTGCGAAGTATATTCCAAGAGTAAATTTATGGAAAAAATGTTTGATAGAATTTTTGAATGTTGGAATGCAACAATTCTGGGCGTATTACAAAATTGTGAGAAAAACAGAATCGCAGAGAAATAAAAATTAAACAATTAAACAAGATGAATATATTAAGTACATTACAAGAGAGACAAAAATATAACGTGGTTCACCCAAGATGGGCTATGTACACACATAAATTTGTAGTCCTTTATTATCATAACATTCATCAAAATTAAGGGATACAACCTGCAACAACCCCACTCACTTTCTCTTCACTCTCTCATAGTCTCTCTCACACGATCACACAGATTGTTTTACAATGCTACAATACAATACAATATAGTACACAACTATATTACAATTCCTTCCTTTTATATGGGAATAAACATGGGAAAATACCACAGGTCACCCAATACCATGGGCCCGCAAACTGTTGGCTAACAAACATCCCAAAAAAATTCTTTCGGGGGATTCACCCCCGAAACTTGCTGAGGGTACACTGTTCCCCAAACCCGCTAGCCAGGGGGGGTGGTACCCCCCACACCCCCTACTGGGATGAGTCCACAGTAAAATAGGGTACAAACTTGGCCGAACAATAACATCTCTGAATCTAGAAGATCATGCTCCACAACCAACACAAAAATATGTAACATTGTGGTATATAACAAATGCAATATCTTGGGCCATAAAGCTCAAGGCTGTGAGAGCTCAAATAAATCCAATAAATTTTGGAAGAAAAAAAAGAAAATAAGTTTAAAGAATAACCTCAATTAGCTCTATATGCTCTAAACAAAAAGAAAAATTTAGAAAGGTATGTAAAAATAAGTCAACACGTCAAAAAGAAAAAAATTGATGGATTGGTTCTATGTGTAGAAAGTGAAAGGACAACTGAAAATTAAGATAAGTCTCTTGCATTGGAACAAGAAATAATTATGAAAGATTTTGGAGAAAAATATCTCTATACTTCAATACATGGGTAAACTACATAAAACTAGACCATTCACAGAAAGAAGTTTGCACGCAGAAAGGGACAATGAACGATTGTAAGAATTAATGGTTAATAAAGTAGTGATAAGACAAAGACATAGTGTCATTAATGAGGAAATCAATAGAAAATGATGGCTAAATGGATTTGGACCAAATAAAGGTAAATTTAGGTAGATTGGAATACAATAATGACAATAGTAAGGTACCAATATTCTCATACATGTCATGTCCCCATACCAATGAGACTACTAGTTAGCAATGTTTCACCCACCTACTAGTTCTCTAGGTTGGGGAGGAGGCATTAATTTTGAAATAATGGAGATATGAGACCCAAGAGAACCATATTTTACCATCTACACATTAAATTGGGTCATACAAATAATAAATATGGAGAAAATAAAGTGGCATTGCTTCATGAATACATTTGGAGGTTCTTGCAGACCTTGGGTGGATAGATTCTTCCTTACACATGTCATGAATTAACCCCAGATTCGAAATTATGAGTAATGGAAAATTCTTGGAAGGTGAAGAGGTGTCAAGTAAAATTTTATGATCCCCACTATTTGAATATGTGAATAGGAATGACTCCCCATGGGAGAGGAAGAGACTAGGAAGAAACTATGTGCCACTTGGAGAGAGATTCCCTACGTATATGACAACAATGATGGAAAATTCTATAAAAAAATAAGACCTGATTGCATACCTATGACAATATGACATGTTAGGGATAAAAATATCCTCCAAGAGGGCACACTTGAATTTGGAGGAATATGGAGGGATGAAGAGAAGGATGAGTGTCATGGGGGTTACTAAACATCAAGGATGAGTTGGAGGAATACTATGGGAGGCAATTCAAACTTGGAGGACCTTATCATAGTTATAAAAATATTTCACGAGGAAGGAGAATATATTTTTATCAATTTATAATTTTCCTTTGGCATTTTGGAAAGCACAAGCTTGTCCATTGCACGATGAGTGCTCAATCTCCTCTAGTGAGACAATTTCGAGGGAGTTGGATTATCATCCAAATTGGATATTGGATAGGGCACCCTGAACTCTCATTTGGATCTTAATGGATTTTTTTTATTGCATATAGTATTCTTCTACAGTTCATGATCCATATCTCCTCCCATTCTCTCATTTCCTACTTCATTATTCCCATGTTTCCCTATGATGGCACACTAGTGTGAATTATGCTTGTGCCTTGTTTATTCCAATTGATGCCCAATAATTTTTGAATGATTTATGGATCTTTAATATTTCTCACATACTCTCTTTAATTCTAAATCAGCAGAAATACATATGCAAAAATTTCCACATTTCCAAGTTATGATTTGACTAGTTTCCATGTATTGGTTTCCCATTTCAATGGAGTTGTGTCTCTGATTTGTGTTGAGGATTTTATCTGATGTTATATGATTTTGAGTGAGATGTATATATTATTTTAATTTTATACATTCCTTATGCTCTGTTATGAACCATTACATATACATTTTATGATTCAAAGTTAAGATATTACTATCATTTC
Source organism: Pseudotsuga menziesii (assembly GCA_001517045.1). NCBI lineage: Eukaryota > Viridiplantae > Streptophyta > Pinopsida > Pinales > Pinaceae > Pseudotsuga > Pseudotsuga menziesii. Next base: position 77,416 of record LPNX010334047.1, on the reverse strand, counting down.
CCTTAAGCAAATATCACTGAACATATGCATTCGAATGTGGATCTTTATATTTTTGTTGCAGAACCTATAATCACACATAATTACATTAAATAAAGTCTAATATCATAATTCATACTTTTTTTTATCATTTGGGAGGGTCACATATGAGTTGGAGAGCCATTTATTCCCACACCCTAGGGCGAATTTCACCACAATTTACTAGATTTTTTTCCATTATTTCCAATGACACCAAATCGAGTTTCATATTTCTATAACCTGTTATAAATTGAATAGAGAGTCCATTTATCGGTCCTAACACTCCCCATATCATTCTCTACCAAATTCGATACCCTCTTGTTCCATTCGAAACCCCTAAAGTGAAGACTAGTCAATACAAAATTTCACCAAATTCTACCTTTGTTTGGAATTTTCAAATTGGGTCATTATAGTGGTATCAGAGCATGATATTAGAACATATTGGATTTATTTATTCATTTTTAACGATTATTACCTCCATCCATTATAAAATAATACTGGAGACATTAATAGCGGAAGAGAAGAGAGTGAAGAAATTAATTCTAGGTACGAGGAGATTCGGAAAGAACTAGGATTTGGAGATATGGCAGACAAGGAAGATAATGAGGACCTTAAAACATTCATTAAGGCATATCTTAAAGGTATGAACAAACAATTTATTCAAGTGTTTTAATTCTTGTCTAGCAAAATTGGGGGCAAGTCAATGTAATGTCCCTTTTTTGTAATTTTATTAAAATGCCCAATTTTTCATTTTTTTCACAATTTTGGCTCTTGACTAGTTTTGATGTCTAGACCTCCAAATTGACCCAAATGCTTCCAAATTTTATATGAAGGTACATTACTGATAATATAACTTAAATATAATTCTCATGTATGTTTTGTGACCTCCAAATTACTTCTTCAAACTTGTTTAATGTTCTGTTCAAAGTAGGAGTCTTTACTAGCAATTTGAGGCTCCAATTCCCCCTGGGTAATTGCCGGAAATGGCTTCACAAATGATTCCAAAGTCACTTGAATTTATGAACAGAGTCTGTGTATTTGTAAGGGAACTTTTCAAAGTCTCATATCCATCATGTTTCAGTTTATACAGTCTGTTATGACTCTTTCCAAAACAACCCCCAAGTCACAATTTCGACCCTTGGGGAAAATGCACCTAATCTTCTCCCAATGCAATAAAAATGAGTAAAATGGATTCCAATGATTAAGTACTGAACATGAGACTTGAAATGCACATTAATTATAGTAAATACATCATACATTTATCAGATATACATTCCTCCATTCGAAATAATAAGCATTATCATGGCATATATCAAAATGGAGTGGAAATGGTCATTGTTTGCTCATTAAAAGTCATTTTGACAGACAACTCTTGGGAATTCCGACTTGAAACTTTATGAGAATTAAGAATAGATAATATTGAACTGATTCCAATCATAAATGGATAATTAAAGGCTCTCCCAATTCAAAATCATCAGCATTGCAATGGTTCCCAACAAGATAGTGGGGAAATGACACTATTTCTTCATTGTTAAACATTTTTACTTAAATTATTTTGGGTATTTATACCTGAGAGTATTATAAAAATGAAATACAGAGAATATAAATCATAACATAAGATAATGATTATTATAATCTTCCCCAAATAAATCAATAGCTCACCCAAAGCGCAATCCCTCCATTGGCATGAATATGGTGTGAAAACTGGAAATAGTTGAGAGAGAGTGCTGCAATAGAAGAATCCACATTATTTCCTGTAGCTTACACCTGCAAATAAGACTCCATTAAATCTCCATGAAATACCTGAGTGGCCTTTCCAAACACCAACTAGGATGGTAATCTTTCACCCTCGAAATTGGCTTAAGCAAGAAAACTAGTCATCCACTAGCTCTCACAATTCACAAATGACAATTTCACAAATGAGAAAAAGCTTCTTATCATGGATGATCCCTGTATTTTATAAAAATTATTGGTATTCTAAGGTTCCAAATCCATCCATAAACCAAAGCCAAGTCGAATTGGTGTGGCTGCTCATGCTATGCCATGTGGCCTCTCTCTTCACCTTCCCTCTTCTCCCAAATTTGAGTAGGAGCCTCTTGGCCTTCTCCAAATCCCAATTTTTCCCTCCAAGATGCTCTATTTAGGCCTGACATGTTAGTATGTCAGTATTTCAGCCTTCAGATCTGACTTGGGTCATAACTGTCATAGAACCTCCATAATTGGTGTCATAGCTGTCATAAATGTAAGGGGAATCTAGCCAAGTGTCCATGAAACTCCCATTTGGCTCTTCCTCTCCCATGTAAGTTAAAATTAATCCCAATTTATACCTATGAAGTATATGGACAAGTATATTAACATTATAATCCATACAAAAACATTAGACTTCCCATATATTCAAATTTGCAAGAGAAAGATACCATTAGTCTCCATGTGTCTTCATGCTCCATTGTCACTTCCATTTTCTCTTGTATTTATTTAATAAGCTACATTATTAAATATTTATCCCCTTCTAATGTCTAAACATTATTTATTATCCCCCTTATTCCAAATATCAAAGCTTCCACCCCCAACCAAGGAAACTAGTGATTTTCCTCCTTGGCAATTATTTGACTTTTAGCATCCATTTGACAACTTTCATGAATATGAAAAATGTGATTTGTCCATTATGACCCAATGCCAAATTTGAGACATTACAAATCCTCCCTTCCCAATATTGCTTTTCCTCAAGCAATTTCAAACATGGTTGTTGAAGAACCTTCTTTCTGTATGATTCTTTGAAGTTGCCGCTAAGCTTCCCACTTTGAGTCTTTGAGATTCCATGAAGATTTCAGAGAGGAACCACCATGCTTGCTGCTGCACTACTCTGATTAACATCACCTTATTAAGTGGGGAATCCATCTCCCATACTGCTTGTTTCCCAAACAATTTTAAATCAATCGGACTAAAAGCTATACCAGGGTCCCATTGCTTGCATTGCACTCCACTAATTAAGAGTGCTCTCTAACCCATACCATTTGAAAAGAGAATTCCTGGATCCCATTTTCTTGGATGCATTATTACAAACATCATGAGTGCATAATATATATCATAAAAGTATATAAAAACATAATAAGAATGTACATCAAGGAGGTGCCTCACAAATAAATCATGAAAGTGCTTATACCTCCCAATGAGTAGACTACCATTTGCCAAGTGCATACAAGCTTTAAGTGATCAATAAAATCTGCTCCAATTACATAGGTGAGAATCCCATGTTCCATTATTCTGCGCCAAATATATATAATGTGCATCAATATAATCAGCCATGTGTTCTTTCATCCAAGGAGTGAATGAAGAACCTCCACCAAAATCTGAACCAAATAATGAGCAAAGAAAACATGAAGACTTCAAGTGGATCAAAGAAGTCCCATCAATACACCATTGAATATGTATATCATCATGAAATAGTAGAGGATGTTGCTGCCAATAATAATGTTCCTCAATCATATCCCTCTTCACCCAAGTGTTGGATGAAGTTCCTCCAACATCAAATGAACCAAGTGTTGAGCAAGAAAAACCATGAGTCTTTAAGTGACTCAAATGAACATCATAGGTGCACCCATGTAGATGTGTATAATCATAATTTAAACAAGGATGCTGCTGAAAATGTAAATAATATTGTTCTCTAATAATTCCATCATCAGAAGGATAAATATAATTTCCATGCTCTTCATGTGGCACCATAAAAAATAAACCTTTCTCCCATACTTCATTAGGATGATTGCTGCAAAATTTAGAAGTGTAGGATGTAGGAAAAAAAACCAACTTACCCAAATGATTAGTAAGTGAAAGATTGCCATAATGTGAAGTATCCATAGGGGTAGGATTATGCAGCTCCTTCAAGAGTGTGAAACCTTTGTCATAGATTGGTTCCAATGTAGAGGAATCATGTTCTTCTTTAAAAATTGCATACCCTTCATCAAGAGACAATTCAAGTTCCTCTTCAACCACATCAAGTGTTTGGATCTCTTCAAGTACATCTTCAAATGCATCAAGTACATTCAAATTTCCAAATTTCTCATGATCCACCATGTCATGAGAATCCTCCAAACAATCTACCATTTGACAATCTAAAACATAGGAGGAAAAACAAGTGTCTTGCAACTTTTCAAGAAGTTGCTCATTTTGAATTGTGAGCTTATCAATAACTTCATTATTCTTCAAGTAGCATTAATGTAACCATTCAATAAGCTAAATGACATTTTTTATATAAAAAATCAAAGACATGAAATTACCTTTGATGTTGCACATTGCTCTTTGGATCTTCTCCATGTCTTCAAGGAAGGATGGATCCTCCAAGGAAGTAGCTCTCCAACAAGAATTTGATACCAATGCTTGAGTGTAATGGAGTATGCTAAGGGCCTCTTGGATCTTCTTTTCATTCATCTTTAAGGACCCTTCAATAAAATGAGGCTCTTGCAAATGAACCTCCTCATCTTCTTCCTTCTTGTTTGGACCAACTTCATGAAGCTCAAGTGGTGATGGGGAAGTTGATCTTGTTTCTTCTTCAACTACTACAAGGTCTTTCTTATCACTCACCTTGTAGTTTCCTGTGTGAGGTGGATACAGGATGGATGGTAGAGGGGCAAGCAACTAAGGGGTGGAACCACAACTGCCTAGACTCCTAAATTGATGGTTGTCACGCCAATCAAGACAACCTTCACTTTATCTTGTCCTAATTCGGGACAACAATGGGGGAGACCTAGATCTACTCTCGACAGGAGAGATCGGACCTCTACACCAGAAGAAGATTAGATGGGGCTTCAGGGTACTAAAGGTGCAAGGTAAATGGAAACCCTAGCTCTAGGGTTTAGGTACTAGCAACTGATGAAGATGACCACTGTCTTGGGAAGTGTAATTGTGACAAGGTAAACAAGGGCAGAGTTGGGACTATCTAGTACCTAGGAATCAGACTCAGTGAAAGGTATTTGAGTTATCAGTAAATGTTGGTAAAGGGAAAAGGCTAAGAGACTAAGGTCATCGCTAGCTAGGAGATCAGTGCTTTGTGTGCATTGGGCAATGGATTCAGTAGTAAGCCAATGTTTTAGAAAACCCACCTGGGAGACACCTTGATCTACGAGCCAGAAAGCAATTGGTCCAGAAAAGCTAAGGCACAGGAAACTCAGCTCAATGGATGACTAACGCTAGTGCTTGGGAGGAAATATTTGCAGTTTCAGGGTCACCGGGAGTCTAATGGCTCAGCGTTGAGGATGAGAAGAGATTAGGGAGACCTGATATACAAGCACAAATCAGGAAAACAACAGGAAAATCAGATCTAGAAAAGTCAAAATTTGAAGATGGGGCTAGGAGGATGAAAACTAATTTTTTCAGATCTAGGGAAAACCAGGATGAATTAGCACAGCATTGAGGGTGTTTTGGGATGCTTGGGACCCGATCTATCAGATTATCATGTCATATTTCAGAAAAACCTACTTCCAGAAAAGGCCAATTTTCATTGAGGGCGCTAGGGAAGTTTCAGTCTATTTTTCAGATCCTGGTCAAACTGTTGAGCCTCTTGATAGCATTGGGGTTGATTTGGACTACCCAAGACCCAATCTATCTGTCTGTGAATTTAGAAATAAAAAAAACTCAAAACCCTAGCAAGTCAATTTTTTCAGTGGGGGGTTATGCAGTTTTCTGTTGAAAAATCAGATCTAGGTCAATCTATGAGGAATTTTACCAGAATTCTAGTTTATTTAGTTAGGGGGAGGCCCGATATATGAAACCCATAAATGGTTTGGCAAAATATTGCACGGTTCCCTGATTATTTGATTTTTTAGGTTTTTATGGTTTAGGAGTTTTCAGAAAAATAGTTAAATTTCAGCAAGGTACAATAGAATAAGATCAGAAAAGAAGAATTTACCTATGGATCTTACCTAGATAAGATTGTAGAAGTCTATAACAGTGATGATCCTAGCTATCTTGATTAATCCTGGAAGATCCCCATGGTTTATATGGCATATGCAAGCTCCAAGTCGTCAAAGCGCCCCCTACCCTTTATGAACAAACGTCAACCATATCATATTTGCACATACAAAATAAAGAAACTGAATGCTACAAGACAGTAAAATGAAGTAATCATAGATCACAATGAAACTAATGAAAAATCCCTGATCCAAGACGAAGAGAACCGAGCGAGTTGAGGCCCCCCTACAAAAACGCTCCAGCCAAAACGCCCTCCTGTAGACAAAATAATGATAGCCACGAAAAAAAAATAGATCTCACGAGAATTTCCAAGATGCTGGTAAGTTGAAGACAAGCTAATCACCATTTGAGCACATCAGATGCAAAGCAAATCCAGAAAATTTCCACAGAAAAAGTCTTTCTATTATTCAGATCCAAGAGCCAAAGACCCCTTACAAATGAGAAGCTCTCTCCTTTAAATAGAAATGAGAGAACCTCAATCATAACCAAATCCTAACCACTCTCAAAATGAGTGGCTAATATTGAAAGATACAATGTTCTAATCAATGGTTGAGATGAGCTCAACATACAATACATGGATCAATATAATTATAATTTACCAAAGTGGACTTAAACCACCCAAATAAAGGTAACCCACTCAACAAGAAATAAATGAAAGCACATGGTGGGTCCAAGGAGTGTTTGAATAACTCGGTTTGGGTGTCCCCATGGCACAATAAATAATATAACAATTTAAAATTTTGAGTTTTGTGCCTCCTTGAGGAAATCGTGGGTCTCCCAAAAAGCTCTAGAAAATATATAAAATTTGCCCAAAAATAGGTGCGGGCCCCATAAAATGCTGAAACTGCTAGAGAAGGTGTGGAAGACATCAATATCATCATTGTGACTTACCCCATGCCATTTATTTTCCTTAGTATCCTAAATCCATTTCTTCAATAGCCATTTGATCATTTTTTAATCTTCCTCGGGAAATGTGATATTGCTAAAACAGCCTCCTAGGGTGCCAACGTTGTCAAATTGAGCCCTCCAAGCTCTCTGGGATGGGAGTACAATGGTACAAACTAGTGGCTGCACCCCCCTATGCCCATACAACGCCCTAGGAGATCCAACTGAAACATCTCCCTGCTCAAACAAATCAATCTGTGAAGAAAAACTGCATCAGAAATGAAGAATAAGCCTGATCAAATCTGTAAGTGCCTGGAACTAGAAATAAACTGTCTCATTGGACTTAGAGAGTCCCAATCCATCAAAGGTGTATACTCATACCCATCATAGGTCTCTGTCTGATCATCAATCATAACCAATAAACAATATAACCATCTGTGAATAATCAGACACCAATAATAACTCAGAATAGATCAATCTGCTGCAAGTGTTAAGAGTTTAAACCATGCTCTACAGCTCATTCACGTAACAAAATAAACAAGTAGCATTCATTTCACTCGTGGGCAGTTTTCCGCTTAAAAATTAGATCTAGGTCAAACTGTGAGGAATTTGGCTAGATTTTTAGTTGATTTGATGAAGGGGAGGCCCAATGTATGAAACCCAGAAATGGTTTGGTAAAATATCGTACTATTCCCAAGTTTATTGATTTTTAAGTTTTTTAGTGCTTTAGGAGTTTTCAGAAAACAAATTGCAGAAAAGCAAGGTATAATGGAATAAGATCTGAAAAAGAAGAGACTTACCTGTTGGATATTACCTGGAAGTGCTTGTAGAATTCTATAATAGTGATGATATTTGCTATCCCAATCAATTTTGGAAGATCCCCATGATTTCTATGGCATATGCAAGCTCCAAGCCACCAATGCGCCCCCTACCCTGCATGAGAAAACGTCAACCATATCAGATTTGCTAATACAAGATAAAGAAACTGAATGCTACCAGACAGTAAAATGAAGTAATCATATATCATAATGAAACTAATGAAAACCCCCTGAACTAAGACGAAGAGAACCAAGTGAGTTGAGGCCCCCCTACAAAAATGCTCTAGCCAAAACGCCCTCTTGTAGACAAAACAATGATAGCCACGAAAAATATAGATCTCACAAGAATTTACACAATGCTAGGAAGTTGAAGAATAGCTAATCACCATTTGAGCACATCAGATGCAAAGCAGATCCAAAAAAATTTCCACAAAAAAGTCTTTCTATTATTCAGATCCCAGAGCCAAAGACCCCTTACAAATGAGAAGCTCTCTCCTTTAAATAGAAATGAGAGAACCTCAATCATAACCAAATCCTAACCACTTTCAAAACGAGTGGCTAAGATTAAAATATGAAATGTTCTAATCAATGGTTGAGATGAGCTCAACATATAATACATGGATCAATATAACCATAATTTACCAAAGTGGACTAACCCACCCATAAAAAGGTAACCCACTCAACAAAAAATAAATGAAAGCACATGGTGGGTCCAAGGAGTGTTTGACTAACTCCCTTTGGGTGTCCCCATGGCACAATAAATAATATAATAATTTAATTCTTTGACTTTTGTGCCTCCTTGAGGAAATCATGAGCCTCCAAAAAGAGCTCCAGAAAATAATAAAAAATGCCCAAAAAATAGGTGTGGGCCCAATTAGGAGCTGCAACTGCTGGAGAAGGTGTGGAGCACATCACTTTCATCATCATGACTCATCCAATTTCATTTCCTTTCCTCAGTATCCCAAATCGATTTCTTCAATAGCCATTTAATCATTTTTTAATTTTCCTTAGGAAACGTGAACCTGCCAAAACATCCTCCTAGGGTGCCTGTGTTGCCAAACTGAGCCCACCAGGATCTCTGGGATGGGGGTACTATGGTATAAATAAGTGGTTACACCCCTATGTTCCATACAATGCCCTAGGAGATCCAACTAAAACATCTCCCAACTCAGACATATCAACCTGTGAAGAAAAACTGCATTAGAAAGGAAGAATGAGCCTGATCATATCTGCAAGTGCCCGAAACTGGGAATAAACTGTCTCATTAGACTCAAAGAGTCCAAATCCATCTAATTTGTATACTCATACCCCTCATAGGTCTCTATCTGACCATCAATCACATCAAATAAACAATATAACCACCTGTAACTGATCAGATACCCATAATAATTCAAACTACATCCATCTGCTGCAAGTGTTAAAAGGTTAAGACATTATCTACAACTCATTCAAGTAACAATTACAACAAGTAGCATTCATTTCACTGGCGGCACATCAACCAATACATATATAAGGCTTTATTTATTATTACTCAGACTTTGACTTTCAAGACTATACTCACTTCATAGCTGTAGTCATTTTTCTAGTGAAGGGTGAAGGGTGAAAATGAAAAGGCTAAGGAAAAGGATGAATTCCTACTCAACATCATGACACTTTGGATAAGGAAAAGGAAAACTCACTATAACCAATGTCGGACAAACAACAACACAAGGAATGGCAGTGCCTCACAAATGGGTGAGTTGTTTAGAGAGTGCTTATTCAACTTAGGCATCATGTCTACATCAAGCTTGATCCAAGTTCATTAGGATCATCATTTTATTCCATGGCCTTTTTGGCCTATATGAACCTTTTGGGACTTTACCAGTGCTTACAAGCACAGCTAATCGCAGCTTTCATCCAGGACATATTTATTTTAATAAGGTCAGCAATTTTTGGATATAGCATATTTTTAACCATTGTTTTTTTTAGACCTTTTCTTATACTCTTCGAGTATTTTAGCATTTCATTGCTCTTTCCCTTTTTACATATGTTAAGAAACACAGTTTTATAATTTTCATTTTCCATGGGCACATATTCAATACTTTCAATACAGGTAGTACATGAGCTTTCAGTTTTATCCAACAACATCTGAAGTGACTAGGGGGAGTTCTGCACAGTGCCAAACATTGGGACAACCGAGCAGAATGATTTAGGCATACTATCCAACTTACCAAAGGAAAGTTTTGTCACCAACTCAGAGCTGAGACACAATATAAATAGGGAGGCTTGTCCAACAAAAGTTCTAGCGGGGAAAAAGATCCTCCATGCCATAAGTCAAGAAGTCAGTCGGGTTGAAAACTAAACTAGAAGGTAATGGATGGGTGGAGACAATAAATGATGGAGCCAACACTAGCAAGCCAAAACAATGGTGGGAATGGCTACCTCTATTCTCCCTAAGGAGGGTAAAACCAATGAGTATAGATCAAGAACTTCCAAGTCTAAGTAGGGACATCAATACATAGTACAATATACAACCAAGTCCATATAAATATGACCGTCAGATCATGATACCACAAGTTAATACATGTCACAAGAATCAGTATAAAAGCAATAATAACCATAACACAATGTAAAATGTTGAGTCATAACCATGCAATATAATCCATCTGAGACACCATCTGTCAAATGAGAAAGAACTGACATAAAAATGGGCATCAATGACTGCTCTGAAAATGACATAAATGGCTACATCAGTCCTCAAATCTGAGTGTCCTGAGACTTAGTCCTGAGATGGGAGAGTACAATAGTCCACTAGTATAAACATGATCCATCAAAAAATGCTCATCTCAGCATCTCATATGTAAGAGATCTAGCTGAAAAATAGAATATGGTAGCCTGACTACTATATATGTGATAACATTTGTCTCCAGCTGGGACAAGTGCTCTACTGAAAAGAGCACTTGAGAACCTCATAATCTCTAGTCCTCGAACTCTGCTTCTCACATCCTCGATCAATCCATCCAGCTCTGCACCCACTACCAAGAATGTGCCTGACTGCCTGCAACATGTCCAGAGCTATACCCAACTCACAGACCGGTCGTCAGAAAAATATGTGGATAGTATATAAAATACTGAAAATAAAGATTCATGAAACTGAAAAGCATAAATAAATCTAATCTATAACCATAACTTTCAATAAAAGTTTGATTTTTATTTTGCAGGTAAACAGAATTACACTAAGAGCTTCAAAGGCGAGCTTCAGGAAAAGATGCAAGATTCTACACTACTGCCGGGAAAGGATTATTTAGGTCCTACCTACTCTACCCTAACCAGTTTGGACAAGTGTTAGGTAAAATCATAGATCCATTGTAACCACTTGTTGAACAAATCTATTGAGACTTCTTTGCAGCCAATGATACAACAAGTCAAAGATGGCTTGTAAGAAATGTGAATGAAAATTGAATCCATTATAACTTGTTGTTCGAAAATCGAAGAAAGGTATGGATAAAGAGAAATGAATTCATGCCAGGGATGAGATTTGCTTTCTAAAAACTCATCTAACAAGATGCTGATAGGATCATAAAAGGTATGCAAGTTCACTTTTGATGGAAGAAAACAATATGATTCATGACTCGACCACTCCAAACAGTTCTTTGTTTTCTCCTCTACCTTGCTAGGACATTCAATTCTATTCACTCCAGAAGAAATGGGAAAATCAAATAGGGACAAATCGCAATGCAACGAAACTGTGAATGAGATCAAGCCCACTTGTTGTTTAAAAATGGAGAAAAGATGAAATTGATCTTTATACACCTTCTCCAACCATCCATAATACAGATGTACAAATTGGAAAAATTTATTCATTAAGGATGACTGAGATGATACATGAAGCGCATTTTCCCCAATTACATGATAATGCTTAAACTCCTGATTCAAAATTTTGAAAGTAACAACTTGATTAAACGACAAACCCATACAAGAAGACTTGAAGAGTTGGGACGGGAGGGTGGTTTGAAGAATTTCTCCCAGACTTGGAATAATTGATCTCAAAATTTGATGAGAGGAAAGAGCTTTTAAATTTATTCCAGGAGTGATTTCAGGATTTGAAACAAGGTCAATATCCACACATTGAACCACCATATTCTGATTAAGGACTGAATGAAGAATTCTATTGATACTGTCAGGACAAGGATCTTCATTGCAATGTTCTTGATCAATTTCACTCACAATCATATCATCATGTGATTGTTTTTCTTTAGGCTCTACATAATGGATAACATCAACAAGTTCAGTTTCAGTTTCCCTATCCCTCTTACATGCATGCTCTTCAATCACACTATGACCACAAGATTGATCTTCAATAGAAGTTTAATTAATTTCAACCTTTTCTTCTTCTGCGGTGATATGATCGAGGTCTGAATCAAGATTTAGATAAGTTGGATACTGACTCAAATTATCATTAATTAGGAAATTATTATGGAGTTTCTCTTTTAAAAACTCTTTAATGTCATCACCTATGGAAGGCTCAACTAAAGATGTTTCTTGATAGTGATCATTTTGCTCTCCTTCTTTATTTGTGCCTTCTTGAGCTAATGATGACAAGATTTTAATAAGTTCCCCTTCTATATCAATATCAAGGTCATAATCCTAAAGGGTCTAGATTTGATCATTGTCACTCTTTTGCATCGAATATTCATTCAAAGGCATGTTCACTGTTGGATCAGGAGAGGAGGAATTAGTTTGATGAGGAACATCGACAGTTATCTCATTATGGTTATCTTGATTATCTTTATCTGACTGGTCTTCAACAACACAATCATTATTTGGATGTATGGATTCATCAATGCTTTCACCCCATTCTTTTCTTAATAAATTAGTAAACATGTCATATCCAGTGATGGATCCTGGTGCTAACGTGTATAACCAATAATTGGCATTACCTCCTAAGGATTCAAAAAGGGCTCGCATATAGACATCTTCATGCTCTGTTCCCATGGATTCCATATAACACCAACAAGCATCCAAGTGGCTTTCAATCGATTCGGTTGAATTTGCAAAGAAACGAGGCAACCCTTTAATGTATCTTTTTGGCATAGGATGAGGTGCCTCATAGATTTCAAAGAAATCCAAACGAGATAGAAGTTTCCTTTTAAGCTTGTTTGGATTTTCCTTGATTTCATTTAAAAATTGGATGAATAAATTTGAGTTCATTGTGAAGAATGGGATGTTCTAAGAACTTAAGATTAATGTTATCAACCCAAATAGAACTTCTCCATCCGAGTGCCGACATTTCCTATGTTGGCGCACAAAAGGACATTTATGGATTGAAGGTTGCCTATAACACTATAGATAGGCATGTTATGAAATAGATTCATTATCCATCCAACTTGCCATTTTTACCTTTTAATATGTCAATTGTTGTACGTGCCTTTGCCTATATGCAACCCGCATACATACGCGACTTTTCCTACAGCATGTCGCGTACTGTATGCGAGTATTTGTCATTGCAACCTGCATACAGATCTGTACGTGGGTTTCTCTTAGAGCAACTCACGTGTCCTATGTGGGTTGCTAATATTAATACTTGCGTACACTTTCCTTTGACATTAAAAATAATAAATCACGATTATTTGAGATTTGTTAAGCCCTTAACTATAACCATCTTAACTGTCTCAACCTCCTCAACCCTCGAAACTGCCTTATTTCACTAAGTATAAATAAAGGCCTTGGGGAGGATATTAGGGAATCATACCTGGAGAGCAATTTTATGCTGGTGGTATCTATTCAGAAGTCTTTGGAGCAGCAGAACTCAGAATCCTTTGGTTGCAGAGGAGTCCTTGTTTCATGCGTTGGGTTGTAACCTTAACTCATGCACTATTGTTAATAAAGAGAATCCTTATTCCAAATGTGTTTTGAATGTTTTTCATGTATCATGGTTTGATGAATATTTATGATTAAGCACTCTATATATTGTTTATATAACCTATCTTATATACATGTATAAGTTCACACTTGGAGGATTTTTCTCTTTACAGGTGAAGGAGAAACACCCCTAAAAGCTTTGGAGGAGAAGCAGAGCGGAAGAAGACAAAGCTAGGACCAACCATCGTAAATCGGGTGAGTCTATCCTATCTTCTTGTTTTCTTTCTGTACTTTAAAGTTGATTGCTTGCAAGTTTTAAGAGTATGTTGGTAACCCCAGACCTTCGGTTATAAGGTGTTTATTCCTGAACAACAGAACTGGCGACTCCGATGGGGAGCCTCGATTGCTGTAGGTTATTTCTGTTACCCTTGACCAGTCTTTGGCTTGAGTTCATGTGTGGTATTTTATCTTGGTTCATGCTTACCATAGTGTTTGAAGGCCTTGTGGATTTTCCTTATTTTTGAGAAAATTTTGTACCTGTACGTGGGTTTCTCTCATACACAGTCACGTACAGAGGCCTGCATATGCGGGTTGCTCTCTAGGATAGTCGCATACAGTATGCGAGTTGCCCTTTTACACAGTCGCGTACAAGCCTTTGAATAGGGATTTTTGGGCTAGGGTTTGCTTGTCCCTGTCCTTTTGTGATTCCTGTTTGTTAGTTGGCCCTCCTTATAAACACTGTGCTATTAGTCTGATGACCTTGGTGGCCACACCTTGTGCTTTCTTGTAAATCCCTTGAGTTTCTTTTGTTTGGATTGTCTTCTGTTTGCATTTTGAAGTAGGTTTTCCTGTTTGGGTTATAGGTTGAAGTGTTTTTGTCCGAATCAGTGATCAAGGTTTTGGGCAATGTTTTTTCCAGTCTATATTTAGATAGTGATTGGTTTGTCACTTACCTTCATGAGTTTTCGGTGATTTCTTGTCATTGTACCCGCCCAAGCTATGGTTCCCGGTCTTCAGCTTGATTCTTGGTTTTATTAATCTATTTACTTCAGCTTGCTTGTTTTATATAGTTGATTTGATCCAAATATACTCAAGTTTAGTGTATTTTAGGTGCATGGTAGTGTTTGAGCATTTTAAAAAGTGAAAAGAAAAACATTTTCAAGATTTTTGCATTTGTTTTTGCACAAGTAGTTTTCATTTCAGTTTTAAAATATAATCTCAAAACTACAAAAATATAGTCTTAGTTTCTCTTTATCGTTGCATTTGTTCATTAATTTATATTTACAAAAAGAAAAAGAAGTTTTCTTTAGTAGTGGTAATTCGCTTTGAAAAAAAATACACCTTTACTTTTTTATTTCTTACCGAGTCAAAAACACCATAGTTCATTACTCCATTTCCTTATGAGTAAGAAATAGCCCTTTAAAATTAACACAATAATTAAAATTTTCTAGTAATTTTTATTTTTTAGGGGCCATTCACCTACTAGCTTAGGCTAGACTTGTGGGATAGGAAGTGTAAACTTCCCATAAGTTTTAAAATTTAGACGTAATGGACCATTCGATAGGTAAATCCTTGTCTTTATCAATTTTATTTGGCCCAGCTCCTCTCAAAAGGGATTCAAGCACGAGGCCGCGTGGAGGCATTGGACTGAGGAGATAACCCTCTGATTCCTTGTCAAAATGTAAATCAGTACTTTTACACATCTAGATATTCTATCCTAGACAAAGTTTCGGGCTCAACTACCCTGCCCATGCGTACGAGTTAGGCTTTAGACTGTCCCCCTAGACTGTTGGTATAGCTAAGGTAACCTTTAGTCTCTTGACATTTAGGGCTCATAACTAGGTAAACCGGAAGGCTATTTCTGGTTCACCTTGGATGGGCTTGGAAGGTAACCCTTGTTGTAAGTGTAGGAGGGCGGTGGGTGATTCCTCCGCTTGTGCCTAAGAACCACTTCAAGGACGCCAAGTAATCGTTCCTAAGCTTTCTTCGGGAAAGCATATCTTTCACCCTTGTTGACTGTTTGAGGCTTTAGGAAATTTTGTAGTGTTTTCTCTGTGGTTTTTTCTGTGTTTAGTTGGCTTTAGGGTTTGATTTGTTAAATTTTAAATCATGGAGTACCAACCTATAAGAAGGTCAAGAAGGTTGCAAAACCTTCCTCCTCTCATTACATTGGAACCTCCACCTCCACCCCAAAGGCGGAGATTGGACACGGACGAATCATTTGAATCGGTAGGAATAAGTGAAGTTCCAGGTGAACCATCACTTATAGCTAACCGCCTTGATTTTGATACAGTTGAGATAGAAGACTTGCAAACTGATGATTTTGCAAGGAATTTTAACACACCCTTGACTGATTTAAACGATCCCATGATCGTCCAGGTTAGACCTTTTGATTCACCTGTTTTAGGTGTCCCTGTGGGTAGGATTATGTCTAATGCGAGAGAAATTTCTTTTGTTTTCACCTCAGCCATTTCGGCTGAAGGGGTACTACCTCCGCCGGTAAGTGCCCCTAGATCTAGCATACCTTCTACACCTTTAAATCCAGCGAGCCGGGTGGTCCAACCACCGGTTCAATCAAACCTACCAGGTGCTTCTGGTGACATGGTTGCTGGGATTCCTAGTATACCTACTATTCCTTCCTCCTTCACATACACTTCCCAGAGTGGTCCGGTAGGATCCTTGACTTTTGTCCAAGGATTTCCTTGGAATGGGGGGCACATTCCCCCATCCACTCCGTACGTAGGCCCATCACCTTCTTATGTAGGAATATAGTTTGGAAACAATACCTCTTATGGGAAAAATTTTCAAACTCCAGGCTCGACCCCGTTTATGAGCTCTCCCTTTTCGTTGTTTAGCGGAGGGATACCTGCTCCTATTTTTCAGACCCCAGTTTCAATTGGGACGGCCCGAACTTCTTATACTACACCTCCCACTCACAACCCTGTTGCTTACGAATGGAATCCGTTTCAAAGTAATCCATCCACCTTGCAACTGGGGGCAGGGGGCAACCCCACCTTTACTTATGGGCATTCAGGGGAAGGTCCCTCTAATCCCCAGATTGGCACTTTTAGTGCCCTGGCTCGACCCAAGCTTCCGTTCTTGGAAACGTTAAACTTGCAAGATTTGTCTAAGTTGATGAATGACCTAGTGAGGCATGACCCCTCGTGGCCACCTATTCCCACCAAATTGCCATCGGACATCCCTAAATTCGAGGGCAAAGTTGGTGAAGATCATGGGGCTCATGCCACTACATTTCATTTATAGTGTTCTTCAAATTCACTGAATGAAGATTCAGTTAAGTTGAGGCTGTTCCAGAGAACCTTAACAAGTACTGTGGCAAAATGGTACATTGAGTTACCTTCTGCTACTTTCAGTAGTTTCTGGGACTTGGCTAGTGTATTCCTTAGCCACTTTTAGCTCCCGGTCCAATATGATTTCGGAACGGACTTGTTATCTACCTTTAAGCAGAACAAGGATACCCACATCTCAGATCATATCCAAGAGTGGAGGAGGTGAAAGAGCCTTATAAAATCCACCATCCCTCCTAAGTTCTTACTAGAGTGGTTCCTTAAATCCCTATTGCCCTACATATCTAAGGATGTATCCACCGTAGGAGTGATGATTAATGAAGAAGAAGCCATTCTCAAGGCCCAGCATTTGGATTTGATTTATTCACAATCTAGGATCTTGTATGAGATTATCCCTGAGGCACCGAGGCCTACCCACGACTTGGAGAAGCTTGAGCCTGGACCCCATGCTGATGGTGTAGTTGGGTCAGTAAACTCTCCCATCGTATAGTCTTTGGCTAAGCAACTTCATCAGTTGTCCGTTAATTAGTCTATAATAGAAGCAACAAAGGCTGCCCCCTCCCCCTAGAGTGCAAATTTTTTTGCACAGACCTCTCAGAAGGGCAATCAGCATCCCGGTGGGAAGATAAAGAGAGGAAAGAAAGGAGAGGGAAACCAAAATAAGCAGAAACCCGTGAATAGTGTTGATGGGGGCAAGAAAGAAAATAAGAAGGTTAAATTCCCGTGTAAGTTGTGCCATGAGGATCACCTTACTCACCTTTGTCTCCTTATGGAACAAGCCCAGAAATGCTTAAAGCTCAACAACCGACTGTCCTAAAGGATCCTTTTCCCCAAGGACAAAACTCTGCATTAGCTTCTTATGTAGCAGGGGGCACTCAAAATGCCCCTGACCCAAACTATATCAACATGGTTCGATCTTAGACTTTGTTACAGACTAGGAATAAAAACTATGAGAAAGAGACTTCTGAGAAGGGTAAGGCTATAGGTGAAACTTCTAACCCTCTCACGATCAAGAAGCCTGCTGAAACTATGCCGAAGATACCAAAAGGTGTCTTCAAGAAGACCTTGCATAACCCTAACACCAGGGATGCTTCAAAATACTCTGTGGTTGAATATCTAGCCCAAACCCCGTGTGCAATGTCAGCTTTAGAGGTGTTACAGAGCTATCCCGCCTAGTGGGATGCCCTCTTAGAAGCTTTAGGCAGCATGGACTCATCGAGTCTCATGGTGAAATTTCATTTGTCTGATGTTAAAATTCACCTACCTTACCATGTAGCCTTATCAATAGATGTCATCCATGGTGGAAAGACCATTGGAAGGGCAGTTGTTGATGAGGGTGCTTCTACATGCGTTATGTCCTTGTCCTGTTGGAAAGGTCTTGGATCCCCAGAGCCGGTCCCGTCAAACACTCTACTTACTGCTTTCTATAGAAGGTCATTCCATCCGCATGGTATCCTACCGGATTTTCAAATTAAGCTGGCAGGAAAAGCAGTGTCTGTTGAGGTGGAAGTGATTGATGCACCTTTGGACTATAATTTGCTTCTGGGAAGAAAATGGACTTATGCCATGTCCGCTATTGCGTCGGCCGTCTTTTGGGTAGTGGTTTTTCTACATGAAGGAAAGTTGGTTACTGTTGACCAACTTGATTTTACCTGAAAAGGTCGTTTAGAGTCTAATGAGTTCACTGTGCCATTAGTTGATCAGGTCAAACCTGCTGCACAGATCTTGGGGGCTAGAATGTACGCATCACTGATGGGCACATTAGATCTTCCAGCCCCAATTAACTATATTGGTTCTACTAGTGTTGGGAATTCCATAGCCATGGTTGTTGATAAGACTGATCCTTGGGTTCTCCCTTCCCCCCATGAACTGGAAGTTCCCTTATCAGCAGTGGAAGTAGCTTACCAAGCTATCACTCAAACCACTGTTGATCCCATTCTGGATCCTCTCACAGTCTTTGAGGACCTGGAAGAAGTCTATTTTCCCACATGTGAGAAAAACTCTTTGCACTATACGGACTGTTTAGATATGGTTTTACCTTCTAATGAAGCCATTTTGGAAGCCATGAGTGGACGTGGTAAGATCTATGAGGATCTTCACCATCAATCTTATTTTCTTCCATAACTAAGCAGAATAGAAAATCAAGAGTTTCATATGAGACCGTCAGAAGATGTTGATACACCCATCAATCCCTTACCCAGGGAAGGAATATTTGCTGAGGGGAATATGGAAAATATTTCCACTACTATACCTATCAACCTTTCAATGGGTTATGAACTTTTCCTTCCATGATATCAAAGCCATTGTCGAACCTTACCTTGATGATCTACCTGCACATTCTTGTAAGAGGATTCAACATCTAGACCATTTACGGTTGATATTTGAGAGATGTAGATACTATAAGATCCGCTTGAATCCCCACAAGTGTGTATTCTGTGTTGATTCAGGAAGATTGCTTGGGTTCATTATCTCTAATAGAGGCATCCAAGTGGATCCATTAAAAGTAGAGGCCATTGTAAATCTGCCTCCTCCTTGTTCTATCAGGAAAATTCAAAGCCTGCAAGGGAAGTCTAATTTTCTTCGATGTTTTATTGTTAACTATGCCAATATTACCAAGGGTTTCATGCACCTGCTTAAACAGGACACCCCATTTGTATGGGATGAAACTACACAACTCGCTTTTGAGGCATTGAAAAAATATTTGTTGTCAGCACCCTTACTGTGTCCGCCAAATTATTCTAGGGATTTTATATTGTATCTGGCCGTGTCTGAGTCGACCATTGGGGTAGTGATGGTCTAGAAGGACAATAAACTCGTAGAGCATGTCATTTACTATCTTAGCCGTGCTTTGGCCGGACCTGAACTCAGGTACTCCCATGTTGAGAAATTAGCCTTAGCAGCTGTCTATGTTGTCCAGAGGTTACGTCACTACATTTTACTGAGGACCACAACAGTAGTGGCAGATGTGAATCCTTTTCAATATGTTTTGTCCTGATGGATTATTGGGGGAAAATTCAACAAATGGATAGTCATTCTCCAAGAGTTTGACTTGGATTTTCAGTCTGCTAAGTCTAAAAATTCCTTAGTTTTTGATGAGCTTATAGCAGAATTTTCTACTGAAGAAGATGTAGCCGTTGAAGAATATGAAGTATCCTACAGTTTCCTCATGGGAGGAATGATGTAAATTATGCCTTCATGCTAATAACTACGTCATCATAGGAGATACGTTATATCGAAGAGGGGTAGATTCCATTTTGCATCAATGCCTTACCCATGAGGAAGCAGAGATTATCCTGAATGATTCCCATAGTGGAGCATGTGGGGGTCATTTATCTGGGTTAGCAATGGCCCAAAAGATATTAAATGCCAGTTATTTCTGGCCCATGAGCTTCAAAGATTACGTGGAAGCAGTGAAGCACTGTCATCCTTGTCATCTTTACACCAGGAAAATGCGGTCACATCCAGCTCCATTGTTTGCTGTTGTCTCGGTAGGCCCCTTCATGAAATGGGGGATTGACTACGTGACATGCAACCCAGCGTCGGATAGGGGGCATAAATATATTATTGTTGCTATTGACTATTTTACAAAATGGGCAGAGGCAATGCCTACTTTTAAATTCGACGGGGAAACAACAACTTTCTTTGTATTTGTTAGGTATAAATCCCGATTCATTCATTACATAGCCAAAAGCATTTATTTATACATTTCATAGGACGGTTGTGTTTCACCTTCCACCTAGCCTTTTCGGCTTCCTAACTATTCAGTTTTCTTTATTTATTTAGAATAATCCCTAACGGATTATATTCTAACAATCCCCCTCTTAATCCGAAGGGGTGATTGTAAGTCCAAGCATGTTTCTGAATCTTTCAAACTTTTCTCGTCCAAGCGCTTTGGTGAAGATGTCTGCAATTTGATCATTTGTGGAACAATGTCGAAGATGGACTGTCTTGGCATCTACATGATGTCGAATCAAATGATATTTTTTGTTGATGTGTTTGGTTTGATCATGGAATCTAGGATTATTAGCCAGCTTGATTGTAGAAGTATTGTCGATCAACAATGGTGTGGAGTCCTCTTGTTTTTCTTGCAAATCTTCAAGTATCTTCCTGAGCCATACTATTTCTTTCGTTGCTTCAGCTGCAGACACATATCCTGCTTCTGTTGTTGAATCTGCTGGAACTGATTGTTTGCGTGATCTCCATGAGACAGCTGCTGATCCAAGACTCATAGTGTATCCAGAAGTTGATACTCCTGTCTCCTTATCGCCATCAAAATCTAAGTCTGAGTACCCGATAAGTTTGAAGTCATCCACTTTAGAGTACTTGAGTCCAACTTCTTGAGTCCCCTTCAAGTATCTTAGAACTATTTTTGCAGCTGACCAGTGTCCTTCACAAGGTTTATGCATGAACCTTGAAAGTATGCCAAAAACATAAGAAATATCTGGTCTAGTTGTTGTAAGATAGATAAGGCTTCCTACAAGTTGTCGATACTTGGTTGCATCCTCAAATTCTTTTCCTTCACTTGATGTGAGCTTCATTTTCTGTTCCATTGGAGTAGATATAAGGTTGCATTCTGTCATGCAAAATTTGTTTAGTAGTTCTCCAACATATTTTTTCTGAGATAGGAATATGTACTTAGGATGTTGAGTGACTTCAATTCCTAAGTAATAGTGGAGATGTCCCATATCTGTCATTTCAAAGATCTTTTTCAAATCTTTCTTTATGGATGCTATATAGCTCTCATTGTTCCCTGTCATCAAAATATCATCGACGTACACCACAAGATACACAACTCATCTTCCTACTT
>LPNX010334047.1:12708-54774 GCA_001517045.1 Pseudotsuga menziesii | reverse complement strand
CAAAAGCATTTGAAGTGTATTCTTTTCCATTATCAGTACGAAGTGTACCAATTTTTTATTGTGCTTGTTTTTCTATCAATGCATGAAAGTCTTTGAATGTTTTAAATGTTTCTGATTTTGTCTTTAAATAGTAAATCCAGCACATTCTTGAGTAGTCATCAACAAATGTCATAAAATACTTATTTCCATTTGCAGAAGGAGTTGGCATTGGGCCACATAAATCAGAATGTACTAATTCTAATTTCCTACTTGCTCTGAAATTAGATTCATGGAATGGCAGCTTACTATGTTTCCCTAATATACATGCATCACATTTGTTCTTCTCTTTGGGAATGGTGGGCAAACCAAATACACCATTATTTCTCAACAAACGAAGACTGTTATAATTTAGATGACCAAATCTTGCATGCCATAATGAACTAGATGACAAATTACCTTCTCCATGCTGAGAGAGGTAGGAATAGTTCTGAACTCTTACAGATGAACCCTTTAGCTTCAGCAGCTTCCCATCTTCATATCCAGTCATGATGACTTGGTTGTTAGAGGACTTTCTTATTTCAACGATTCCATCAAACATGTGGATGGAATGGCCTCGCCGTCGAATCTCCACCAAGGACAGCAGGCTTCTCTGCAACTTCTAAAGATAAAGAACATTATTCAATAAGAAATCAGGGAATCCAGGCATCTTCAGTCGAATGGTGCCCATTCCCTTTGGTTTAAGACTTGACTTATCTGCAAAGTAAACTATGCCATCTATTGTTTCATTAAGTTCTTCAAAACAGTCTTTTCTAAATGTCATGTGTGATGTTGCACCAGTATCAAGCAGCCAACAATCTTTGTAAGATGAAAGTGAAGTCATTTCATTAATTCCAAGATTACAATGTGCAACAATACAATGAGCAAAATTAGAATATTTACTAGCATCTTGATTTTTACTGTCATCTTTCTTCTGGTTATGCTTGTCTTTGATGGAGTCCCAAGAAGCCCAACACTAATATGATGTGTGCCTAGTATTTCCACAACGCTTGCACTGCAAATCTGATCTTTTGTTTCTACCCCCTCTGCCTCTGAAATTTCTTCTTCCTCTACCTCTCTCTTTGCTAGAGAGAGTGGCACCAACTATTGATGACAAAGATTGCATCTTTTACAGTTGTTAGTGTAATTTACAATAATGAGCTTAATATGATAAAGAGAAATAGAAAAAAAAAAACCTTGCAGGTCTACAGTGTCTGCCAAGGTGAATACAATGCAAGTTTATAGCATATATATCAATCAATACAAAATATATCAAAATATATATCAGTCACTAGCAATATATGATATTCTTCAGCATAAAACACAGTCTTCAACGCAGCAAGCACTATATATCAGTCACAAGCTTAATGAGGGCATGAAATAGCTTCATGCAATTGGTAATGGCATGAATATCTCTCTCCACGCAGCTTCAATCAACACATTCAGCTCCACGCAGCTCCACTCAGGCAGCACTTTCCACCAACGCAGGCAGCTCTTCAACTTCAGTCACAGCAATGGTCCAAACAGCTCAAAACGCATATCAGTCTTCAACGAGTCTTCAATATTCAAATAATATTCACAGTCAATGCAGCGCAGTATCCAATCTCAACGCAGATATATATATGATCAACGCATATAAACTAGGGTTTTTTTATTTTTATGAAGTCGCAGTCTCCATATCAACGCAGTGCAGTCTCCAATCTCAACGCAGATATATATATGATCAACGCATATAAACTAGGGTTTTTTTAATTTTTATGAAGTCGCAGTCTCCATATCAGTGCAGCGCAGTCTCCAATCTCAATGCAGATATATATAACTCTCCATAATCACAGGCCCATACAACAATCACAGGCCCAAACTCATACTCAACAATTCATAATTCATGTGCTCGTCTTGGAAACAAACATGAACTCATACATTAAATTATTTTCTCTTCAAACTTCACATAAATACCAGTGTAAAATATGATTCTCCTTCACAAAGTGCAAATACAATTCAATCAATTCAGCCAGATCTTACAGCAATTCTTCAGTCTCCAATACTTCAGTCGCAACAGTATATCAGTCTCCAATACTTCAGTCCACGCAGACAGCTCCATGCACAGCATTCACGGGCCTCCACGCAGTTGATAGGGCATCATATTTTGAAAGACTCCACGCATCAGTGTCTTCACGCAGCAGTTTATCAGCACGCAGGCTCTTACTCAGCAGTCTCTTCACGGAAGAGAAACATTCGAAATCGCATCTCTATGGCAATGATGTTGGCCATCAATCAGCTGGCAATAGACTCACTCTAGTGGAGACCAATGACAAAATTCCACACAACAAGTTTATATTGTGGAAGGACGCTACAAGTGGGCGCAGTCTTCACAGTTGTGAACCGAAAATAGGAGAGAACGCCCGTAATTTTTAGAAATTTAGGGTTTACAACACATCAGTCCTCAACGCTCTCGTTCACCACCAGTCGTTGTTCACAACGTAGATATTCAACGCTCGCGTACCTCTCTATCACAAATTTCATGCCAAACTTTGAAAAAGATTGTTGAATTCTGTGAATATAGTCACAACATAGATATTCGTAGACGCAATGGAGAAGACCCCGCTGCTTTAGCTCAAGAAATGAAGACGTGGGACGAACAGTTCGTGAAAATTGACATGGAAGACCTGTCCAAAAGATTCGTAGGATTATCAGTATTTCTAATGATTTTACTGAAGAGGAGGAGATAGCACTCTTCACGCAGGTAGATAAAATGTGGTTATAGTGCATTCAACCACTACAGATCGCAGAGGATAGAAGAGGCATCCACAAAAAATTAGGGTTAGGTATAATATAGTTCTAGCAGAAAACACACATAATGAATGCGCACAGGGGCAGACTGATTGAGTAGGCAGCCTGAAAGAGCAGACTGGCAAGAGAAACGAATTGACAAAGGGTAGAATGGAGGTCTGGCAGCCAAACTGCCAGGACTGAAATTTAACAGCAGGAGTTATGGCAGGAACCCGCTCTGATACCACTTGTTAGGTATAACTCCCGATTCATTCATTACATAGACAAAAGCATTTATTTATACATTTCATAGGATGGTTGTGTTTCACCTTCCGCCTAGCCTTTTCGGCTTCCTAACTATTCAGTTTTCTTTATTTATTTACAATAATCCCTAACGGATTATATTCTAACAGTATTCAATCAGATTATAGCACGGTTTGGTATACCCAAATTGATTATCAATGACCATGGCAGTCATTTTCAAAATAGCATGATGACGGAACTGACCACTATGCTTGGATTCAGACAAGAACATTCATCTGCATACTATCCGCAAGCAAACATTCAGGTTGAGGCTGTAAATAAGACTTTGAAGACTATCCTCAAACGTACAATTGATGCAGCCCGTTCTAATTGGCACATCATGTTATATACTACTCTTTGGGCATACCAAACTAATGTAAAAACTACTACGGGTTTCTCCCCCTTCCAACTCGTCCATGGAGTGGAAGCAGTTACCCCGATTGAGTGTGAAATCCCGTCTTTAAAAATAACTATTCATGTGTTACTCGATACGACAGAGCTTGAAGAACGCCTGGTACATTTAGAACACCTTGATGAACAACGTAGAGATGCGCTGACTGCTAATCAAGCTCACAAGAATAGGGTCAAAAATCAATATGATAAGTCAGTCAAACCTCGTATTTTCTCTGAGGGGGAACTTGTTTTGCTTTGGGACCAAGACAAAGAACCCCTGGGGGCAGGAAAATTCAAGGCCATGTGGTTAGGGCCTTATGTCGTGTCGAAGGTATTAAAGAAGGGTGCATATGAGTTAATTGATTTTAATGGGAACAAGCTGTCTGAGTCTAGAAATGGGCTCTACCTAAAAAAGTACTATGCTTAGGCTTAGCACTTTTTCTTGTATTTTATTGTATGTATTTTTATGTACATTAGTTTGTCGGTTTTGTTTTTTATACCATCTGTTGGTTGTTGCAGATGTCTTCTGAGAGGTATCTAGGTTTCGCCTATGGCACCAGCTGCCACACTTATAATCTAGCTTCAACAGCGTGGGTCATTTACTCTCCCTCAGGACAGCTAGTTGCCGCAGGAGGCACTTGCTTAGGTCCTACTTCTAATAATGTTGTTGAATATAGGGTTGTAATTGAGCTTCTATGGGATGCTTTGTCACGTGGTATCACCCAGCTCAAAGTCTGTCTGGACTCTCAACTGGTGGTTTCCCAGCTCAATTGAGCTTATCAGGTGCGAAACCCTATTCTATTACGTCAGTTCATGCAAATTAGTTTATTGGAAAGAAATTTTGAATTTATTATATTCAATCACATTCCAAGAAATCAGAATTCATTGATTGATGCATATGATAATTACATTTTAGATTGGCATCTAACACACATTTCATAAAAATATACAGCATGCACATAAAAAACACTTGTAAATAAACTGACAACAATATATATATATATATATATATATATATATATATATGTAAGTATTTGTCCATAGATAGGTCGATTCTGATCCTCGGATCCAGTCATAACTATAAAATATACAAAAAATATACAAAATATGGATCGCAGTCCATCAAAATGTCCTAGATCTAAACAGGACCACCCTGGTCACTTGGACCACCTTGGTCCCCATGGTCTCTCTGTACTCTGGCTTCCTCATCTTCTTTGGCTTCAGCAGCCTCCACAACATCTATGTACACAAGAACTGCTTTGGCCACCCGCCTCAAAAGGTGTAACCAGACAGGTGGAACTCCAACCACAAACTCCTGCATGACGGCCAGGATATGCTCTATCCGCAAAGTGGGAACTCTTTGGGTAAGCCTGGCCAGCTTCCCCTCTAGAACCCTAATAAGCCCTGGGTCTTCGCCTACAACAGGACGAACAAACATACATGGATGCCCCTCAGGGCGGACCAGTCCAATATCTGCATTTTGACATGTTTATAGGATTAAGACTTGTACACATATGTATATATCTATCATTTTAAAATTCATAAAAAATTTAAAAATTTTGAAAATTAAAAAATTATCTAGCTCTCCCCATGCTCCTCCTGGAGGGAGGACAAGGTCTAGATCAACTCGAAAATCCATTCTGGCATACGAAAAATGCTCTAGTGCCGGTAGCTGCTTCTCCCACCAGATGTAGAAGTCATCATCATACACACTCTGCACTGAGTCTCCTCCTTCTTGACGGAGGAAGATGTCTCCCCATCTGCTCAGCCTTGGCTGACGTGGAGATTGAACTGGTAGGGGTATGGCAGGGCTCAACCCTGGTACTCTCTTGAAGAAGAAGGCAACCAATATGCTATAATACCCAAATTTCTTCTACCTTCCTCTCTTGCAATCAAAGAGTTGTTTTCTCATAATTGGGACAAATCCTGAACACTAATCATACAGGGCACCCTGCGTACACTCCACTGCCAACCTCATTTGGTTCCATGTAGCTAGATGTAATGAAGAGGATCCTGCAATCCTCACGATGGTGCTCGTCAGTACTTGTAGTGTGAAATCACAGATATTTGAAATAGGGACGCAACTCCCTCTCTTTTGGGTACCTGGTGTGCAGTACACATCAACGTAGTTCTGGACACTTAAAGGATCACCGCCCCTGCCGATGCCCTCTAAGTTGATCGGTGCTCCTCGTCGTGACAGGCCGAAAATAAAATATATGTCCTCGAAAGTAATTTCCAAAGTCTCACCTTATAGGTCAAACATCCCTAAATCATGATCCCAATAGTTTATCATGAACTCCAATAAACGGACATTGGCCCGCATGGGTGATGTACAAAAGAATTTTAATAACCCACTCGTTCGTAAAGCATGTATGGTGGGTGCACTTTGGAGCGCTTCTTGGTCCATATTCTCATGTTCCCGTTCCCTCCATTCCAACACCATCTTCACACCTAGCAAAACAAGTATTATGAATCATCAATTTCATATAAACTTTCAAAATGTTTTCCTTAATTTAGCTTTTTATCCTTCATGCAGTACACGCGATTATCTAGTTAGACATGTCGCGTAATATATGCGACTGTCTCTAAAGGAAACCCATGTATAGAACACGTGTATGCGAGTGTCCACACCATGAACCCGCGTACACACCATGACATGCCTTAGGATGCTTAAAACAATGAAATTGGGACTCAAATTTGAAAATTGCTAGGATCAAATTGAAGAGCTTCGGGTGTAGGCTTACCTGCAACTTGCGGAATTGGATTTCATCCACTAGATTGTCCACACTAATCGAATGAAGGTAGAGGTAAAAACTTGCTTCTTATGGCTAAAAATCAAAATGGTGAGGTTTGTTTTAATTTTTGAACTATTTATAGAAATTTTATTTCTAAAAGTGGGTTTTTCCTATAGTTTGAAATGTATTCAACTAATACCATATCTCTTTTTGCCTTGTAACAGGTTTTTCATCTTTAAAAAGTGTTTTTTGCTCCTATAGGGTGGTTTTTGACATTCCCAATGCATTTTTGCATCTATACTCAATCCACGTTAACCTTAGCAATTAACATTTTTCCACGGACTATGGTATTTTAAACCATTAGTTCCTTGTCTTTACCATTGTTCTTCCATGGATAGGACCTTCTTTTCATGAGTATCCTCCTTTTAAACTTATGTTGTCTTTTGATACTCATGCTGCAGTTGTTTCAGGTATAGGGATATCCTCTTAGCTATTTTTCACGCCAAACAGAGTTTCTTTTTGAGTCTCTTTTTACAAGCTATCCCTTTATAGGATTCCCCGCCCTTATGGAGTTTCTTTAGGCCTAGGTCTGACTCCTTAAAAACAGACTTGACTGCCGAGTTAACTTGTCCGTTCAAGCTCGTTAAGAATATGTGAATGGGAATTTGCATTGGTGGTAGGTTATCTCTTTATTGGACCATGCGGAATAATATGAGAAAGGATCCCTCTCTTTTCTATTTGAATTGAGAAGAGTATTCTCAGGCATAGGTTTATCGCTTTTTCGGACCTGAGGGAATAAATTTACGGAAAAGGAACTCCTGGTATGAGCTTAGTTTTCTCTTTTTCGTGCTCTGGACCTAAACATGAAAAAGATTCCAAGTGTACTTTGTGTCTTTGTCATGCTCATTAAACACTAAAGAAAAAAGCAACGAGTTTATTGTTGTAAGCCCCATTTCTCGTACTCAAATGGATCTTTCTGAGTGATCTTGCTTTCCTTCACACTTGTAAAACTCAAGCTATTTATGTTGTTCTGGAAGGAGCGTTGGGTAGGTGGTAATTTAACCTTTTTCGGACCTCCCTGACTTAGTACAAAAAAGGTTCACCTTTTCTTCTACGGAAGTTAAGAGAGTTCTTCTGTGGTATGTTTTATACTTTTCCGGCCTCGGGAGACTAAATTGGACGAAAAAGGACCCCCTAGAGTCTTCTTTGGAGTTTTCAGACTCTCTAAATGTGAAAACACCAGCTGAGCATGTACTAGTTCAGGCTCATTAAATCCATGAATCAGTGACACTATCAAGCATTATTTTCTCTTCTCTTCAAGCTTGTTAAAAAATGAAGAGAGATTCGAGTTGACTTTCCTAGACTTGTTTAAATTTAACAGGGAAGGTAAGGAAGAATTTTTCTCTTGTTTTCAGTTAGTGGCAGCATGTCATCCTTGAACATAGCACTCTCTATTTTTTCTGATACCCATGTCTCAGTGTTCACTTTCAGTTCAGCTATTACTTCGAGTTTACTACTCCTAAGTCTTGTCTATTATACCTGGGGAATCTGATCATGTCTCCTACATGACAGATAAGTCTAGTTGTTCTATCTATAAAGTTAAGCTGCCTTGGGTCATCTCTATGTCATGCTCACTATTCAAGGACTCAACCCAATGTTTTATCTTTATCTTGATCCCATCATTGTTATATCTGTTATCTATTGTGTCTCTCTTCCTTTGCCCAGTTCTTAGTCACTCTTGTGATCCGTTGGAGGATCTATTACCTTCCTTATCACAGTATGGTTCCGCTTCAGTACTTCCTGATGACAAAGACCTAGAGTTTTGATGATAGTACCTTAGGATTCACTTCCATCATTGGTGAATTCCTTTGCTTTAGTTATCGATTATCACCTATTGATTGACAAACTATTGAATCCTTTCCATGTTCGACTTCAATCTACATTTATTCACATGGCTTGGATTGTACTAGTTCTTTGGGATTGTTCATGAAGACCTTAGTTCCTCACCTATGGACTAAGTTGTGCAAGATTATGTTCCATTTATGTACACAGCTTCCAGTTCTTTGAAGACTCATCATTATTGTATATTGTGGCTTCGATCCACCTTTTTAATATACATGGTCTTGTACCCGTATCATATGATGTACTCAAATATTGTAAAGGAGCTCGTGTTCCAGTATATTGAACATAGCATCCTCAGATATGACTTTGTATATGACATTATTATGTATTTGTTTCAGGTACTACCTATGCTCCATTGGATTTATGAGTTCTCCA
Organism: Pseudotsuga menziesii; assembly: GCA_001517045.1. NCBI lineage: Eukaryota > Viridiplantae > Streptophyta > Pinopsida > Pinales > Pinaceae > Pseudotsuga > Pseudotsuga menziesii. Next base: position 46,282 of record LPNX010334047.1, on the reverse strand, counting down.
AAGATAAATATTATAATGTATTTTGGCCATCGCTTCCCTCTTACCTCACACATTAGGGGGCATCTGTTATCAACCCAAATGGCACTTCTGCGTCTGAGTGCCGACATTTCCTATGTTGGTGCACAAAAGGACATTTATGGATTGAAGGTTGCCTAAAACACTATAGATGGGCATGTTATGAAATACATTTATTATCCATCTAGCTTGCCATTTTTACCTTTTAATATGTCAATTGCTGTATGCGCCTTTGCCTATATCCAACCTGCGTACATACACGACTTTTCCTACAGCATGTCATGTACTGTACGCGAGTATTTGTCATTGCAACCCGTGTACAGATCTGTACGCGGGTTTCCCTTAGAGAAACTCGCGTGTCATACGCAGGTTTCCAGTATTAATACTCACGTACACTTTCCTTTGAAATTAAAAATAATAAATCATGATTATTTGAGATTTGTTAATCCCTTAACTATAACCATCTTAACTGTCTCAACCTCCTCAACCCTCGAAACTGCCTTATTTCACTAAGTATAAATAAAGACCTTAGGGAGGATATTAGGGAATCATACTTGGAGAGCAAAGTTATGCTGGTGGTATCTATTCAGAAGTCTTTGGAGCAGCATAACTCATAATCCTTTGGTTGCAGAGGAGTCCTTGTTTCAGGCGTTGGGTTGTAACCTTAACTCATTCACTATTGTTAATAAAGAGAATCCTTATTCCAAATGTGTTTTGAATGTTTTTCATGTATCATGGTTTGATGAATTTTTATGATTAAGCACTCTATATATTTTTTATATAACCTATCTTATATACATGTATAAGTTCTCACTTGGAGGATTTTTCTCTTTGCAGGTGAAGGAGAAACACCCCTGAAAGCTTTGGAGGAGAAGCAGAGTGGAAGAAGACAAATCTAGGACCAACCGTCGTAAATCGGGTGAGTCTATCCTATCTTTTTGTTTCCTTTCTGTACTTTAAAGTTGATTGCCTGCAAGTTTTAAGAGTATGTTGGTAACCCCAGACCTTCGGTTATAAGGTGTTTATTCTTGAACAACAATTAATACATCAGGTACAATCCTCAGTGGAGTTGCCAGGTGAACCACACAAGTAATTCACCGAAAAAGATATATCATAAGGGAAAGTAAGGGAGGTTGAACCAAGATAGGCCTCTACCTCCCCGGTAATGGCGCCAAAATGTTATCACCCGCCTTGTAGTTTCCTATGTGAGGTGGATCCAAGATGGATGGTAGAGGGGTAAGCAACTAAGGGGTGGAACCACGACTGCCTAGACTCCCAAATGGATGGTTGTCATGCCAATCAAGGAAGCCTTCACTATATGCTATCCTAGTCCAAGATAGCAATGGGGGAGACCCATATTTTCTCCCGACAAGAGAGATCAGATCTACACACCAGAAGAAGATCAGATGGGGCTTCAGGGTACTTAAGGTGCAAGGTAAATGTAAACCCTAGCTCTAGGGTTAAGGTACTAGCAACTGATGGAAATGACCACTGTCTTGGGAAACGTAACTGTGACAGAGTGAGCAAGAACAGAGTTGGGACTACATAGTACCAAGGGGACAATCTCAGTGAAAGATAGGTGACTTGAGTTATCAGTAGGTGTTGGCAAAAGGAGAAGGAGTGAGGTCAAGTTGGGGCTAGCGCTAGCTAGGAGATCAGTGCCTTTTGTGCATTATCCAATGGAGACAATAGTAAACCAATGTTTTAGAGAACCCTCCTTGGAGACATCTTGATCTACGAACACAGAAAGTAGTTGGTCCAGAAAAGCTAAGGTACAGGAAACCCAGCTCAATGGATGGCTAGCGCTAAGGCTTCGGAGGACAGATCTATAGTTCTAGGGTTACGTGGAGGCTAATGGCTCAGTGTTTAAGGAGAGAAGAGGTCAGGGTGACCTGATCTACAAGCCCAAATCAGAAAATCAACAGAAAAAATCAGATTTGGAAAAGTCAGAATCTGCTGAGGGGGGCTAGGAGGCTGAAAACCAATTTTTCAGATCTAGGGAAAACTAGAGAGAACTAGCTCAGTGTTGGGGGTGTTCTGGAATGATTGGGACCCGATATATCTATATATCTTGTCATATTTTAGAAAAAACTCACTTCGAGAAAAGTCTAATTTTCAGTGAGAGCGCTAGGGCAGTTCTCTGCTTAAAAATCAGATCTAGGTCAAACTGTGAGGAATTTGACTAGCGTTTCAGTTGATTTGATGAAGGGGAGGCCCAATATATGAAACCTAGAAATGGTTTGACAAAATATTGTATTATTCCCAATTTTATTGAATTGTAAGGTTTTTCGTGCTTTAGGAGTTTTCAGAAGAAGAAAAAAATTGGAGAAAAGCAAGGTACAATGGAATAAGATATGAAAAAGAAGAGACTTACCTGCTGGATCTTACCTGGAAATGCTTGTAGAATTCTGTAACAGTTACGATCTTTGTTATCCCGATCAATTCTGGAAGATCCCCATGATTTCTATGGCATATGCAAGCTCCAAGCCACAAATGCGCCCCCTACCCTACATGAGCAAACGTCAACCATATTAGATTTGCTAATACAAGATAAAGAAACTAAATGCTACAAGACAGTAAAATGAAGTAATCATAGATCACAATGAAACTAATGAAAACTCCCTGATCCAAGACGAAGAGAACCGAGCGAGTTGAGGTCCCCCTACAAAAACGCTCCAGCCAAAACGCCCTCTAGTAGACAAAACAATGATAGCCATGAAAAATATAGATCTCACGAGAATTTCCACAATGCTAGGAAGTTGAAGACTAGCTAATCACCATTTGAGCACATCAGATGCAAATCAGATCCAGAAAAATTTCCACAAAAAATTCTTTGTATTATTCAAATCCCAGAGCCAAAGACACCTTACAAATGAGAAGCTCTCTCCTTTAAATAGAAATGAGAGAACCTCAATCATAACCAAATCCTAACCACTTTCAAAACGAGTGGCTAAGATTAAAAGATGAAATGTTCTAATCAATGGTTGAGATGAACTCAACATATAATGCATGGATCAATATAACCATAATTTACCAAAGTGGACTAACCCACCCATAAAAAGGTAACCCACTCAACAAGAACTAAATGAAAGCACATGGTGGGTCCAAGGAGTGTTTGACTAACTCCCTTTGGGTGTCCCCATGGCACAATAAATAATATAATCATTTAATTCTTTGACTTTTGTGCCTCCTTGAGGAAATCATGAGCCTCCTAAAAGAGCTCCAGAAAATAAAATAAAAAATGCCCAAAAAATAGGTGTGGGCCCAATTAGGAGCTACAACTACTGGAGAAGGTGTGGAGGACATCACCTTCATCATCATGACTCATCCCATGTCATTTCCTTGCCTCAGTAGCCCAAATCAATTTCTTCAACAACCATTTAATCATTTTTTAATCTACCTCGGGAAACATGAACCTGCCAAAATAGCCTCCTAGGGTGCCTGCGTTGCCAAACTGATCCCACCAGGCTCTCTAGGATGGGGTTAATATGGTACAAACAAGTGGTTATACCCCTATATTCCATACAACTCCCTAGGAGATACAACTAAAACATCTCCCTACTCAGACATATGAACCTGTGAAGAAAAACTGCATTAGAAAGAAAGAATGAGCCTGATCATATATGCAAGTGCCCAAAACTGGGAATAAACAGTCTGATTAGACTTAGAGAGTCCAAATCCATATAAGGTGTATATTCATACCCCTCATAGGTCTCTATCTGACCATCAATCACATCAAATAAACAATATAACCACCTATAACTGGTCAGATACCCATAATAACTCAGACTACATCCATCTGCTGCAAGTGTTAAAAGGTTAAGACATGCTCTACAACTCATTCAAGTAACAATTGCAACAATTAGCACTCATTTCACTGGAGGTACATCAACCAATACATATATAAGGCTTTATTTATTATTACTCAAACTTAGACTTTCAAGACTATACTCACTTCATAGCTATAGTCATTTTGCTAGTGAAGGGTGAAGGGTGAAAATGACAAGGCTAAGGCAAAGGATGAATTCCTACTCAACATCATGACACTTTGGATAAGGAAAAGTAAAAATCACTATAACCAATGTCAAACAAACAACAACACAAGGAATGGCAGTGCCTCACAAATGGGTGAGTTGTTTAGAGAGTGCTTATTCAACTTAGGCATCATGTCTACATCAAGCTTGATCCAAGTTCATTAGGATTGTCATTTTATTCCATGGAATTTTTGTCCTATATGACCCTTTTGGGACTTCACCAGTGCTTACAAGCACAGCTAATCACAGCTTTCATCCGGGACATGTTTATTTTAATAAGGTCAACAATTTTTGGATATAGCATATTTTTAACCATTGCTTTTTTTTAGACCTTTTCTTATACTCTTCAAGGAGTATTTTAGCATTTCATTTATCTTGCCCATTTTACATATGTTAACACAGTTTTATAATTTTCATTTTCCATGGGCGCATATTCAATACTTTCAATACAGGTAGTACATGAGCTTTCAGTTTTAGCCAACAACATCTCAAGTGACTAGGGGGGGTTCTGCATAGTGCCAAACATCAGGACAACCGACCAAAATGATTTAGGCATACTATCCAACTTACCAAAGGCAAGTTTTGTCACCAACTCAGAGCCGAGACACAATATAAACAGGAAGGCTTGTCCAATAAAAGTTCTAGCGGGGAAAAAGATCCTCCATGCCATAAGTTAAGAAGTCAGTCGGGTTGAAAAATAAACTGGAAGGTAATGGATGGGTGAAGACAATAAATGATGGATCCAACACGAGCATGCCAAAACAATGGTGGGAATGGCTACCTCTATTCTCCCTAAGGAGGGTAAAACCAATGAGTATAGATCAAGAACTTCCAAGTCTAAGTAGGGACATCAATACATAGTACAATATACAACCAAGTCCATATAAATATGACCACTAGATCATGATACCACAAGTTAATACATGTCACAAGAATCAGTATAAAATCAATAATAACCATAACACATTGTAAAATGCTGATTCATAACCATGCAATATAATCCATCTGAGACACCATCTGTACAATGAGAAAGAACTGACATAAAACTGGGCATCAATGACTGCTCTAAAAATGACATAAATGACTACATTGGTCCTCAAATCTGAGTGTCCTGAGACTCAATCCTGACATGGGAGAGTATAATAGTCCACTAGTATAAACATGATCCATAAAAAAATGCTCATCTCAGCATCTCATATGTAAGAGATCTGGCTAAAAAATGTACTATGTCTGAAAAATAGAATATGGTAGCCTGGCTACTATATATGTGATAACACATTGTTTTGGGTTCCTGGTTAAAATTTGATCTCCCCAAGTGCTAAGGTATCCCTCTTATGCACAAATAATGGATGTTGCATGAAGTGCGGAATGAACCACTGGGTAGGTACGAGGGTGGCAGGTGTACTCATAGCCTAGCTTGATGTGGATTAGAGAGGTTGAGTCTTCGATTGTGGGAGAAATGTGAGATGGTTTATTCTTGATTTTGGGACCGAGATTAATGAGCCATGTATGTGAATAGAATTCCTAGAGAACTGGCGATTAAAATGGCTGAGGGCCCATGTAATCTGTTAGATGGATTTATCTTTATATGGACATCATTGACAGAGTTTGGATGCAGGTACAAAAATATCATGGCAGAAAATGAGCAAGTAGACGGGAAAGAAAGTGAGCATGGAAAAGTGAGAGGATGAAGCAACAGACGGTGACAGTGTAGTCATCATGAAGACACATGAAACAAAAATGTAATGGAGCATTTTGCATGTAAATGGGCATATGGTTGTAAGACCTAGTAAGGCTTGCATACCCTTGGTAACTCATCGGTAAAGTTGAGACATAGACCTAGGTGATAGCAGGTGTATGTAAGATTCCTCGGTAAAAAATTAAAGGGATTTGGTGATTACTCCAAGTCAATTTGAAAGGGGGGATTTTTAGGGTTAACCTTGACTCGGGATTGAGTCAAAGGTGGTTCAGGTCTAGCACATGGTGTGGGCACATGGTTTGTTGTAGCCCATGGTATTGCATGTGATCAAGCCTTTATAAGGATTGAGGAGGCTCCATTGTAAAGTGTCCTGGAGGTGAGCAGTGGCTAGCTCACTTGTCCTGTATGGCCGGTTTTGGCCATGTAATGAAGATATTCATTGGTGTTGGTTTTCCCTGCATGGGGTTTCCAGGGTATATTGTTTGTCATCTTGAATTGTTGCATGTCTATTTATTTCTTGCTCATTATTATGTTAATGTTTCTCGTTATAATCCTAACACTTATTTGGTTTAAATTTTAAGTTTCAAGAGCCTCCAGTCATGCTTGTAGTTATCTCATCATTTTTGGTGTGAAAAATCAAGTACCTCAAGTCTCTTTCAAAATTGATGTAGACACTGGGTTCTCTTCTTCCAGCAATTTTTGTGGGCTGAAGCTTAATTTTCCTTGCTTCAATTGTGATGATACGACTGGAGGGATATACATGGAAGAACAATATTTCAGTCTACATAACACTTTTTATGTCAACAAAGTCCCACTTGCATCCTTTCATTTGGAAAATGAATCCCTTCAATGGTTCTGTTGGTACATCAAGGGTCATGAAGAGTCTAAATGGACAAATTTTTGCCAACTCCTTTTGCAACAATTTGGCCCTAGTGATTTTTGTGAATTCACAGGAGCACTCACCAAACTTCACCAAACTGGCATTATGAGAGAGTATCAGACAAAATTTGAGAAACTGGCCAATCACACAGAAGGATTGTCTGTTGTATTCTATAGGATTTTTTTATCAGTGGTATGGAGGATGCAATCTGATATGAGGTTAAGATGTTATGTCCCATCACAATGATGGAAGCCATATGGTTGGATAAGTTGGCAGAGGACAAGATCATAGCTCAACAACGCTCCAAATCCACTTTGGTTCTATTTAGAGATATGGTATCCCAAATACCTCTAATCACACAAGCTCCTAGAACCACTCCTATCAAGAATTTGTTTGAAGTCAAGATGCAGGAAGGTAGAGAAAAAGGGATTTGTTATAATTGTGATGAGAAATTTACCCGAGGACATAGATCTGTTGAACAAAAGCTATATCTCTTGGATGTGGATTCTTTTCCTGCACCTAAAATTTGTGAAGATGCTCAGGATCTAGTAGATGATCAGGTGGACACTCAGTAGCCTCCTGTTGATCCTCCTCTCAAGACAACCACCTAGATATATCTTTCCATGCATTAGCTGGAGTCACCACCCCACAAACCATGTGGGTCAAGGTTTTCTTCAAGAATATACCTCTTACAACACTCATTGATTCTGGTAGCACTCATAACTTCATTCACCCTCAGATCGCCAAATAGGTTGATTGTTTTGTCCATCCTTTCTCCAAATTTGAAGTCATGATTGCCAATGGGGGAACCTTACCTTGTATGGGGAAGTTTTGCAATGTTAATATCTCTAATGGATATTATAGCTTCTGCTCTGACATGTCTTCCTTTCCCTTAAGTGTATGTGATGTGGTTTTGAGCGCTCAATGGTTACACACACTTGGACCCATCTTATGGGTTTTTTCTTAACTTTGGATGTAGTTTTCAATCAATGGGAAAAAACACACATTGAAGGGCTTACAACCAGGGTCTCTTAGTATCATCACTTCACATCACATGGAAAAGCTCATAAAGAAGAATTAACATGGTGTCATCTCTAAGCTCCATTCCATTCAGATGCAACCATCAACGACCTCCACTACTCCCTTAGATCTACAACAAATTTTGGATCGATGTGCATGTGTCTCTTTTGAACTAGTGGTATTGCAACCTTTAAGACCATAGGATCATTATATTCCTCTCCTTCCTGGAAGCATACCTCCCAACATTAGTCCCTATCGCTACCTGTTTCACCAAAAGACAAATATTGAGATGCTCGTTCGAGACTTACTAAAGCAAGGTATTGTTCTCCCTAGTACCGGTTCCTTTTTCTTCACCAGTTCTTCTTGAACAAAAAAAATATGGGTCATGGAGCCTCTACATTGACTTTCAAGCACTTAATCACATCACAATCAAGGATAAGTTTCCAATTCCTGTTGTTGATGAGCTTCATGGTGCTTATTTTTTCTCCAAATGTGTTTTTGGGAAGGATGAAGTAGATTATATTGGGAATATTGTTTCAGCACAAGGGGTTGGTGTGAATACTTCCAAAATAAATGCCATGAAAAATTGGTCGCATCCTCAGATGCTCAATATCCTTCATGATTTTTTGGGATTGACTAGATACTACGACAAGTTTGTCATGTATTACGGTAATATTGCAGCTTCATTGACAACTCTATTGAAAATGATGATTTAATATGGACACATGTTGTTGAGTGTGCATTCAATGAACTGAAACAAGATATGTGTACCACACCTGTTCTAAATATGCCCAATTTTTCCAATCCCTTGACTATTTAGAGTGATTCTTACGAAAATGGACTTGGTGTTGTTCCCCTTCAATATAAGCATCCCATTGCATTCACCAATGAATCCCTTTCTGGTAATAATTAAGCCGACTCTACATATGAGATGGAAATTATGGCTATTTTGCATGTCACTACAGAAGTTATGGCCATAACTATTAGGGAATCATTTCTGCATTAATACTGATCACCAGAGTTTGAAATATTTCCTGGAACAACGTGTCTCATCCGTAAAACACCAGAAATGGGTTAGAAAACTCATGGTTTATGACTATGAGATCACTTACAAGAAGGGTAAGGACAATATTGTGGTGGATTCTCTTTCTCGCACATTTAATGACTGCATTTCTCTTTTAGTTATTTCTATGCCTATTCCAAATTGGTTGCAATATGTTTAACCAAGGTTATTTCAATGGCTCTTCATTATCTAAAATCATCCAACGGTTGGCCAATAACCATTATGTTGTACAACATTAATCTTGGGATGGTGCTTCTCTGAGATACAAGGGTCATCTGGTGCTTCCCTGGAGCATATATCTTCAACAGGATGTATTATATGAATCCCATGATTCTCCATCAGTATGGCACTCTAGGTTCCTCAAGATGTATGGGAGGGCACACAGTAACTTATTTTGGAAGGGAATGAAAAAGGAAATTCAATAGATGTTGGCTAAATGTGATCCCTTCTAGGGCTACAAGGGTGAAATGACACTCCTTCTATGATTTATCGAACCCTTTCTCATCCCTACATGGATTTGGACAGATATTTTGATGGATTTCATTGAAGGGATCCCTAAATATGGAGGGAAGATAGTAATATTGGTTGTGGTTGATCACCTCTCCAAATATAGTCATTTTTGTTCCCTCAGACATCCATATACCTCCTCCTTAGTCACGTAACTTTTCTTGACTAGATATTTCATCTTCATGGAATCCTTCTTCCATTGTCTCGGATCGTGATGCAACTTTTAGAAGTCATTTTTGGACAAAACTATTTCTCCACACCGTCACCAAACTTAATATGATTTTAGGGTATCACCCACAAACAGATGGTCAGATTGAAGTTATCAACAAATGTTTGGAAAATTATATTCATTGCTTCACATCTGAACAACAACATCAGTGGGAAAAGTGGCTCCCTCTCATTTAATGGTGGTCCAAACCTCCTACCACACCGCATATAAAATGACTCCATATGAATAATTTTATGGTTAGGCACTGCTAGTGCTCCTTCCATACACCCCCAACAGTTTACTAGTTCATAAAGTTGACACGGTTCTCCAAAACCAAGATTAGACTCTTCACATTTTGTAATACAATCTTCACATGGAAAAAATCAAATGAAACAACAAACCTATCAACATTGTTCTGAGTGCACTTTTCAAGTCAGTGATATGGTTTTTCTTCATATAAAACCTTACAAGAAATCCTCCCTGAAACTCAAAGGATGTCATAAGTTAGCTCCAAATTTATATGGGACATATAAGGTTCTTCAGAGGATTGGGTTCATTGCTTATAAATTGGAGCTTCCTCCTTCTCGCATTCATCCAATATTTCATGTCTCTTGTCTTAAAAAATTTATTGGCACCAACATTAGAGAACAAACTATTTTACCAAAACTAGATAATGAAGGATCCATAATTTTTGGAGTCCTAGGCCATCCTCAATAGGAGTAGTCATTAGGTTCGATCTTAATCTATCATAGAGGTATTAATTTAGTGGTACGACATGCAACCAGAGGATGCTGCATGGGAACCACTCCTTCGGATTCATTAATAATTTCCAAATCTAAAGCTTTGAGGACTGTTAAAATTTTAATGGTTACACAATATCTAAAAACATTTAGCATCATAACATCATAACCATATACAAAAGGATCACTGAAAGAAATACAAGCACAACCACACAAAAGAACACAGAGATGTATCCTGGGAAACCCTCATGGGGAAGAAAACCCAACAAAAATTCCTTGATATAAAATTCAACCAAGTATAGTGTAAGACACAAAAAATAAGACTTACAAGACCACAATAATAATACTGGACTTCCTCCTCTCTCCCAAATGGACTACTATTTATCGTTCTAGTGCAACTACTGAGTTATACTGCTTGTCCAAATGAGGAAGGTGCCTCTCCTATTTATACTGATCATCTTAGAGGCCTAATAACCCAACTAGGCTAACTTTTCCTTGCTACCAAGGCTAAATTTCCTTGGAAGAATAAACAATACATTTTAATAACACTTTTGTGGATACTACTAACCTGACTTAAAATGGAAGTTTTACCTCAAGACTTTACATGACCAATTACATCAATGACATCCCTAATCGTAGGAACAACACCTCCGGAAGGGGTAATAACAATAATAATACAAAATAGAATATCTTCAGTAGTTACATTTCTTTAACACTCCCTCTTGACAAGGAAGGTATTATATAACACAACAATACATCTGTACAATTGTACAACTGATTTGTAAGTCTATATGTCATAGGAAGTTTTCACAACTACATCAAAATTATCATCATCGATGGAATATAACCATCATGGATCATCACATCTCGATCATCACATCACGAACATATTTGTATGAGCATCATATATCGACACATCATAAAAAACATTGCATCTTATTGCATCATCATAATCATGGCATTACATCTCCTCACATAGTCACCAACATCACATCTCATCGCATTATCATGAGTATCACATCTCATCGCATCATCATGAGCATCACATATTGTCGCATCATCGTGAGCATCACATCTCGTCACATCATCATGAGCATCACATATCATCATATCATCTTGTCGCATCACATATCACTGCATCATCATGAGCATCACATCTCATCACATCATCACGAGCATCACATCTCATCACAGCATCTTGTCGCATCACATCTCATCGTAGGTATTCTTATATGAACATCTCTTGCAATAAACATATCACAGCTTAATGTTAAATCACCCACAGCATCAAAAGATGTTAGATCATCTAAAAATGAATGCAGGACCACAATGTCCACAAATGAATTCAAGTCCTCAACGTCTACAAATGAATTCCATACCACAATGTCCGCAAATGAATGTCGAAGTGATAACGTCTACAAATGAATGTCAAACCCCAACATCCGCAAATGAATATCAGACCACAACGTCTGCAAATGAATGCCAGACCATAACGCCCACAAGTGAATGGAAGAACACGACGCATCCAAATTAATGTCAAACTACAACGCCCGCAAATGAATGTCAACACTTAATTCAACACTGCAAATGTGTTGGGTAAAATATGCACTATCTAATTCAACACTTAATTATCAACCTGGGAAGGGAGCTTGTGAGATGCAAACATTATATGTGCAGGATTAAAGCTTATTCTAATCTAAGCTAACTAGATATGCAAATTCACTAATCATGCAACTACATGCATGACTATCATGAGCTAAATGCAGGAATCTAATCTTTTCTTATGAAAACAGGGAAACTATTTAACAACTAGAATTCAAATCTAATATACTGTTATGCTAATCTATTCTATGGAAGGGAATTGCATATATTAATCTAGAAAGTGGTCGCCTGGTCTGAAAGCGATTTAACTAATGAAAGAAAAACTGCCTACTTGCAGCAAGTTATCTTATCTATGTTATAAATTGGAGACTATTCCATGTATGCATGAGTAAATGTCTATCTAAGAATGCAAGTGCATTTGATTTATGGAAAGCAATGAACTATTTAATTGCAAATTCGTAGAAAGCAAAGCAAATAACTACGGATTCGTAAAAAGGAAAACAAATATTATTCTAAAGATCAAGCGTAAATAAATGCGTTGCAAAACAGTAAACTAATCAAAGCAAACTAAACTTGGGGTTCAAGCAGACCTAAGTGTTACGGAGAGAAATTCCTATGGCTTGGGGTACCACAATAGACAACTTGACTCCAGAAATCAATCCTTTCCAATATGCAATAGAAATTAAATGTCTAACACTAAAGGATCAGACCTCGTACCTTATTTTGGACGGTTGAAGTAGATCCCCGTTGAGCTTTCCAACTTTAGCTTGATTTGATAGATTACTTCCTCAACAACTAGTAAACAATACAAGCATTCTATATATCATGGTGTTAGCTCTATTCTAGCATATATAATCAATAATGTATACGAATTTGACATAATCCCATGGATAAAATATGCATTCAAACACACATTATTGGACAGGAAAAGATATTTCTATTAATATAAATCAGAGATTACAATAGATACAACCTCTGATGGCACGCCTGTGAACCGGAGAAACTGAATCCCCCACTTGGGCCTCCACCACCTCAATCCTCCATCTCTCGATAGCAATCTCACAAGAAAAAGGCAAGCTTGGGAAGAACACAAAAGTGCTCCAAGGGACAAAGGGATGTAGACTCAAGCATAAGTTCTGGAAACAATGGACTATAGTTTCTTTGCTCTCAATTCTCTCATATGCCTTCAATGTACCATAGAGTTCCTTATATAGATTTTCAAAATGGTAATGAAAGGTCGAATCCGAGCGATCTCAAGGCATAGGGAAGGCCAGGAGTCAAGTGAGTCGGATCCATGTCAAGCAAAACTCCAAAAGGATTTGGATTTTGTACACATCCCGATGTACGCGGTTTTAGTGGTCAAACCCGCGTATATATATGATTAGAGGTTTAAAAGTCACGTGTATCATTTTTCACATGTTTTTAGGGATGATAAAGGAAACATCAAAGGACAAAAAATGGTCCAAGGGGTCTAAGGAGTCTACAGCGGGACAGGGGAAGGCCATATAAAGTGTGATTCACCTGGAGTGGTAAAATCAGCTATAACAGATGCCCCCTAATGTGTGAGGTCAGAGGGGTCATACGATGGCCGAAATACATTGTAAGTCCATCCCAGAAGTGGAGTGATGAAGGATCCCAAATGGAAGACCAGCCACCCAATCAGCATAGTACAATGATACAACTCTGCACATAACTGCAAATACATATTGCAGTCCCGGATACATAAGAGTACAATGGCCATGAATAGGCATGATACAAGATAGTACATAAGTGGTCATCGCCATGTACAATTTACATAGATCAGAATCTCCATGATGAAGATATACAAAGGACCATGATCTCCATAATGGTTGAAGATATATAACAGATCAAGATCTCCATAATGGTTGAAGATATATAACAGATCAAGATCTCCATAATGGCTGGAAATGTCTGACATATATTGGAATCAAGTCATGAGAGCTGAAATCTCATGAACAATGGCATAATAAAGGAGGTAGCATATAAGAGATGCCACCAATATGGAAAGTCTTCTACACAAACCATTATGAGTACATGTCCTACTATGCGAATAGAGGTGTTGAGGTCGAACATGGTAGTCCATCGTCTGATTACCGGTCATTGATGTATAACGTTAACAGACACGAGATCACCCACCGATAATGAAAATGGGAATCAAGGTACTAGAGTGCAAACTAACAAGTGTGAATAAATGTGTTGAGGTCGAACACTTGAGAGGATCCATCGATCAGGGAACATTGATGTATTCCCAAAAACTGTCGATGGCAAGAGAACCTGCCACTGATGACTGCAAGCCTCAAGGCACTCAAAATGAATCTAGATTCCAATCCCAGAATAAATGATTTGAAGTCAATGGGATGAAATCCGCTGGAAGGATGGCATTAAGGCACCCCCCTTCATCCAACATGAGGTACTCAACAAAGCTGTATAATGTGGAAGGACTCGATCATAAGGTGCATGAACCAGTAACTGTATTAGGAATGGCTGACATGCAAAGTCAAGATAACTGAGGAATGGCTGACTCAGGCTTCAAATTCCTTCGAAAAAGAGAATAATGGCATATGGTGACTGAATAAAGGCAGCATAGACTCGATATACAAACTGGGACATCTCTGCGACACGGGAGGCATCAACAGAGGCTCCATAGGGACTGGAAGCTTAACCAGTCAGTGGAGATAAACTCAGATAAATGAGTATAGCTCCTAAATTCAAATTATAACCCAACCAATGGATGTGATATATAGTGCTCTGTTCGAAGGCGACGTGACTCGACAGCTACCAAAGATAACATCTTTCCTTGTCTAGATTTTTTATTTTTTTGGACTTTTTCAATTATTTAAAAAGCTTGAAAAAGAATAAAATTGCTTTATAGTTACAAACTAGGAGGAGACGAGTGTCATAAGGGAAAACAAACTAGTTCCAAGCAGTGGAACATACCTATACTCAATGCAAGGATACATGTGTAGGATATCGACACTCGAGGGAAAATCCCCTCCCGGTAAAAAGGGAAACAAGCTGCGAAGGATATAAAAAATGGCTCTACATGATTAGACATGAGATAAGCTCAAGCTATATGGCTGAAACACAATGTCAGGGAAGCTGGCATAAAGCTCAATAAGGTAGGAAAAGCTCATGATAATGCATTCACAACTTGACATGAGGGAGTCTTGAGGGAAATAGGCCAATAAAAGATCAAGAGGAGTATGAGGCTCTTGCAAAATGTCATGGGAGTACTATACAACGGACTCCCACACCCTAAAGGAGAAAATGTCAGTATGGGCACCAAATGAAAATAAGGCGCTAACTAGGGTACCCATGTAAGGTGAAGCTTTACCACTCATATCATGCCACTTCTAAAACAACAAGAATGTTCTGTGACATAATAGAGTGGGTTCGTACCTAAGATCATGATGAAATCGTCATAAGGTCATGCAAAATTAAAATGGTGATGAAACCTAACCTATATGCCAGTTTACACATGATACATGAGATCGGCACGAACAGGTCAATCCAACGGCTGAAACAACACTGAAAAAGGTCCTCTACATCATGAATTATGTCAAAAACGGTCCAAAATGGTTAGAAAATGTCAAAACTATAGGAAAGGGGGTAAAAAATTTCATATATTTGAAAATTTTCTATAAATAGTAAATAATTCAAAATATTATAAAACATTTGAAATTTTTACCCATTTGAGCTCATATTTTCCACAGCGAATTCCAGGAGATCCAGCTGGCGGAATCCACTACCGTTTCTTCCAGGTATTTACCCATGCTCTTCTCTTTCATTTCAATGCAATTTTTGTCAAATTCCATGGTCAATTAAACTTTCTAGGCCAAACTAAAAAGGGCGTTGTGGCCCACGCGGAAATCGAGGGTTTTTCTGTGTATAAGGCTGGATATATGCGGAAAATGCCCCCAAAGCCACGTACATACGCGGCTGTTTTGAAAACAATCGCATATGAGGCCACGCATAAGGTTTTAATAATATAATGGGAAAATTTGCAATTTCTTGTGCAGGATGGTCCTAGAGTGGAGAGAGCGTGAACATGGTGAGGTAGAGGAAGCAGTAAGGGCCGATCTAATGGCTCAATAAGCTCTACGTGCATGCGGACTCTACAAGTTTTGGTGTCTTGGTGGCTTGAGGGCCAAACCAAGACTATTATAGATGCTGGTGGATTACTGGGATCCAGACTCTGAGTCCTTCCAGATAGATGGGATGTCCCTCACCATAGAGGTGGAGGACATATACTTTATTACTGGGCTTTCTAGACGAGGGGAAGTGTTGAACCTTCGTTCTCATGGTGGGATAGGAGGTGGCCTAACTATCGACGAGTATATTGTGGTGTACTACTATCCATACATAGAGAAGGTGGGGAGTCAGGTCCCTACCAATGCTATACAGGTGCTGGGCCTAAAGGCCATACTATTGACATTGGGTAGGATAGCAGGCTTGACATCACTCCACTAGGCCTCGCGGCCTCTGATGTTCTATGTAGTGGAGTGCATGAGACCCATGATTTATGACTGGAGCACTACACTACTAAGCAACATGAAACATCAGCTCAATGAGTGTAAGGTAGGCAGAGTGCGGAACTTTGGGTTCAGTAGTATATTGAGCACGTTTTTCTTCGAGCGTGTTCCAGGATTGAGCCCTAGAGTGGACATTCCTCTTCACGAGGTTTGAGATCTAGCCCAACGGCATTGGGCAGATGCGATGCGCAGACTAGGGGGTGGTAGGGTAGCCAACCCCTATCCAGCTGACTTATTTCCATGGTGGCGACGACAGATAGTTTCCATAGATGACTACCACTATGTGGGGATAGATTTCCGAGGGGACCCGGACATGCCGCTACCACCAGGATCGACATATGGCGATATAGGTAACGAATCTCGACCCTCTCTTTTTAAAAAATTTTGAGTTATTTAATTTTTTTTGTGTTTTCTGATTATATGGAATCAAAAAGACATATTTTTGCGTGACAATACATAGTGACATCTACCATTTGTGTGCAAATGTGGGACCACGACGGCCAGAAGGCTTCCCTCGTCATAGACGGAGGGGAAGAGGAGATGATATCACGAGTGTGGATGCGAAGTGGACGCTCCAGAGCATTCATACCAATTTTGTGAGGCTGACACATAGGGTTCCCATGGCACAAGTCGAGGACTTGCCTGAGGCTATGCAGCGACAGGTGGTGGGTGTACCACGCGCATGGGTGCGATTATTCCAATGGCTAGCTAGAGTCATAGTGACCTTCCATGATCACAACCCTCCTCCTCCTCCACAGGATTAGATACCTTGGAGTGTATACATTTTGTACTACCGTGTATTATATGTTGGTGGCTTGAGAGCCCCAATTTTGTATCATGACACTATGTATTATCACATTTTGGATGTTATATAAAAAAATTTATGGTGATCGGTTTATTTATTTACATGTGTAAAAATTGCGTTTGTGATGAATTTACTGTGATTGAAATAAATGTCAATCTAACACGTAGTTAGCATATGAGTCAGCAACTTGATTATTAATTCTTGGAATGTGTATATATGTTATATTGTCAAATTGTCGTTCTAATAATCTCACGCGTAAGAATCTTCTCAATAACATCAGATCTCTAACATGGTATAAACCATTAAGCTGTGACACTACTAACTCCGAATCAAGACATACCTCAAGAGAGAGAACGCCATGTGAAATGGAATCCCGTAGAAAGTCAATAACAACAATATATTCAACAACATTGTTGGAAGATGGCCGTAGACATATGCCTCCTAAAGACAGTCCCTGACCCATAGGAGTATAAATCACCCAAGCAGCAGAGGCTGAGTGTTGAGTGTGATGGCTCGCACCATCCACGAATCCTATGTAGGTGGAAGATTCCATTGACATCTGCCAAAAGAAATGGAAACTAATCACAAACACGATCACAATAAGAAAAATACCTAACTATGCAAAACTATACAATAATATACCATAACCAGCCTTGGCTGAAAATCATGCATAGTACTTCTTGAGATAGAGCTCATTTCTAAGCTTCGCCAAGGCCGTTCCTATTGGGCTGAATTAATGTCATTTTAATTCCATTGTAGTAATTTCCCAGCCATTTAATTTGTCAATCCGAGGTTCGTAGGCTTACGAAGCACCTGCAAAGTATATGCAAGACTGAAGTGAAATTAAGCTAATATAACCCCCCATGAAACTAAGACTAATCTAATCTAACCTCCCTTAAACTGAAACAAGCAATCGCTAATCTAATGCTGGAAGATGAAACACACGGCTGAAAGTAAATTGCATAAAAGAAAGACAACATATGAAGAGCAACAAGAAAACACATGTGAGCTCACATCAACAATAAAACAATCTTAAATTACATCACAAGAATCAATCATAAATCATGAAAGCATCAAACCAAGATTATGAACAAAATCTAAGAATTCCCTTCTCCATATTACAAAGTCAAGACTAACTTCTACAATCTACTATTCTCTAAGATAATCTAAGATCTAAAATATTCTAAGATAATATCCCATTTAATAATTATTATGAAATGAAGAGAGAGCACTCTCTTTTATACATGAAGGAAATAACCATCTCATAAAGAGAGATCCACTATTCACTCAACTACTTTCCTATTATTACAAGATATGATCCCTTCAAATCCTCCACATATCTTTCACAAATTCTCCACATGTCTCTCAACCAAATCTCCATGATATTCTCCTTGGAATATTCTTTGCATAACTATCTCCTTGAAATGATGGAGGAGATATACATGAAGTCTTTTCTTTGAATTAATCCTTCACATATTCCTACACATTACAAAGCTCATCCATACTTTGATATATTAGTGAAAAACATGTTAATTTTCTAATATTTAATCATAAATTCACTTATAATACTAAAAATAAATAAAGTGGAAATAATAAGGTGAAACCCACATATATGTATGGAAATGGTATGATAAAAGGTTAATGGGACGATGAAATGTGAGGAATAGAGGAAGGTAAAGTGGATAAAAAATGGACATTTCTGCGTCCCTACAGTTCCCTCGTAATCCACTAACTCATAAGCACCCTTATCTAAGACACGGTTGACCACGTAAGGACCATGCCACATGGGATTAAATTTTCCTGCGCCCAAGGGTTCTTTTAGTTGATCCCACAAAAGGACCAAGTCTCCCTCACTAAACCTCTTTGGATGGACAGACTTATCATACTGGACCTTTACGCGACGTTTATTGACTTCTAGAGCCACCAAGGCATCCCAATGTTGCTCATCAAGTTGCTCAAGGTGGACTAAACACTCTTCCAATGGTGAAGTGTCTGGTAAGAGTTCTACGGCTAGATTCAAAGAAGGAATCTCGCATTCAACTGTCAATATCGACTCCACTCCATGTACAAGTTTATATGGAGAAAAAACCGTGGCAGTCTTAACAGCGGTTCTATATGCCCACAAAGAAGGATATAACATGATGTGCCAATTATTCTTGCTTTGTGCGATGGTTCATTGGAGAATGGATTTGAGTGATTTATTCACTGCTTCTACTTGTCCATTCACTTGAGGGTAGTAAGAGGAGGAATTCTCTTGCTTGTACCCTAACTTTGATGCCAACTCTTCCATCATATGGTTCTGAAAGTGCGAGCCATGGTCATTGACAAGCTCTTTCGAAATCCCGAACCAAGTAATAATTTGGTTGAATATGAAGTGGGCAGCTGTCTCATCGTTGGATTTAACTATAGGCATAGCCTCAACCCATTCCGTGAAGTAATCAACAGCCACTATAATATGATGGTGCCCCCCAGCCGAAGCTGGGTCGCAATCCATAAAATCAAGCCCCCACTTAGTGAAGGGACTGACGGTGATAATGGGATGTAATGGGGCAGGTTTCGAGCGCATATTACGTGCGAACACCTGGCAAGGGTGGCACCTATTGACTGCATCAACACAATCCTTAAAGATCAACGGCCATAAATAACCCACTCTTAAGATCTTTTGAGTTGTAGAAATCCCAGATAAATGACCACCACACACCCCTCCATGGCAATCATTCAGCACTACCTCAGGCTCTTCATGAGTTAAAAAACATCGTAAAATTGAATATACCCCATGGCAGTACAAAGTGTTATCCACTATGAGGTAGTTCTTAGAGACGTGATGTAATCGTTGTTGTTCATCTCGTGAGAGGTGAGTAGGGGTCTTCAATGTTTGTAAATATATTATGATATCCCCATATCATGGGTCTAAATTTGAGATTAAGAAGATGTGTTCATTGAAAAATGTATCTTCACAAACCAACTCCTCAGCCTCGCTCGGAAAATCCGATATAAGCTCTGCAAAAATTAAAGACTTCTTCAATTTTGCCGAAACAAATTCGAGATCGAATTCTTGCAGAATGACAATCCATTTATTATATTTTCCCCCAATCATCCTTCGAGTGAGGATGAATTGAAATGGATTGACATGGGCTACAACCAAGGTCTGGCGAAGGAGAATATAATGTCTCAACCGTTGAACCGCATGTACGGTAGCTAAAGCAAGTTTCTCGACATGAAAATGATGAATTTCTACGTCAATAAGGTTCCGGCTCAGATAGTATATGACATGCTCTTGGAGCTCCTCATCCTCTTGAACCAAAACCATACCAATCGTCTCTAAGGATGCGGCCACATATAATAGAAAATCACGGCTATAGTTCGTGAGACTAATCACTAGGGCCGATGCTAGGGCTTGCTTGAGTGCATCAAAGGACTCTTGGGCTCGCTCATCCCAACAAAAGGGGGTGTCCTTCTTCAATAGACGCATGAAGCCTCTAGTCAAATTGGCAAAGTTGACAAAAGATCTTCGTAAGAATTTTTCCATGCCTTGCAAACATTGAAGATAACGAATATTCTTTGGGGGAGACAACTGAAGTATTGCCTCAACCTTCAAAGGGTCGACTCTTATACCCTCTTTAGAAACGATGAATCCTAACAAACGACCTGACTTCACACAAAATATGCACTTATGAGGATTTAATATAACCAAATAGTGTCACCATCTTTCGAATACCAATCTCAAGTGATAGGGATGACACATTCTCATACGAGAATGAGCAGCAAGGTCATCCAAAAATATTTCGATGATCGACTTGAGATCGTGGAAGATCAAGGTCATTGCCCGCTGAAATGTAGCTCCGGCGTTTTTAAGGCCGAAAGGCATTTTTCGATATGCAAAAGTTCCCCAAGGACAAATAAATGCAGTCTTATGTTGGTCCTCAGGTTTAATTTGTATCTGATTATACCCAAAAAATCCATCCATAAAGGAAAAAACCTCGCTACCCGCACACTCATCCAAAATCTGATCAATAAACGGTGTGGGGAAATTGTCCTTAGGATAGGCACGATTCAAATCGTGGAAATCAGTACATATACGGATCGCTCCCTTCTTCTTATCCACCGGAATGGGGTTTGAAACCCACTCCGTCAAGGGAACGGGATAGATAAAACTGGCTTTTAATAGCTTCTCTAACTCTGCCTTAATCACGGGTGCTTTCCTAGGATTCACCCCCTGCAAGCGTTGTCGAACAGGCTTAGCATTGGGGTAAGTCTTAATCTCATGCTCGACAATACGAGGGTCAATACCTAGCATCTCATCATAAGACCAAGCAAAAATATCACAAAATTCTTTAAATATCTCAGTGTATTCTAGAATCTCAGCATGGGAACATTCCGCCCCAATATAGACATTCTCTATCCTTCCAGGATCACGAGAGATGTTGATAGGAATCGTTGAAGATATGTTTGCCATGTTTCTGTCATCCATCTGACCAGGAGCGCTTAATGGAACCATAGGACTACCAACTCTCGCACTAAGAACCGCCCTAAAGTCCTCATGCTCCAAGAGGTCAAGCTCGGGAAGAAAGTAATATCTATGATGGAATTCCTCCCATGGTGGCTCAACTCCTGACATAGCCTCAATAATCGCTTCATCTAAAGGGAAAACTGCATCAAGGCAGTCATGTGTGTGAGAAGACTGTACTGCCCATGCCGACAGCACATAAGGGTCCTCCTCCTCCATCCATGAAGAGGAAGGACTAGGCTCTACAACACACTTGAGATTAGGTTGATAAGTTATCATAGTTGCAGGAAACAGCACGTCCATCATGATGGGATCAATCGGAGTACTCGGTGTAGGAAGAATCCAAGGATCTTCCATATGACTCGTGCGAAAAGACACCAATCTCATTGATGTCGAAGCCTCACCGAAACTAGAACCTATCATAATAATCGGTGCGGAACAACTAAAGCTTCCCATGAGGGATGGATACATGCCTAGAGCCACACTCCCAGTTGCCGGCTGAGAGTGCTCAACGATCGGGATCGAAGCTCCCGAAGATGCGGTAACAGATAGATTCTTGAATGTCATTTGATCAATCGTTACTATCTTCCCGTTATGTGGAAAGCATACAACGTGGAACAAGGAAGAAGCAACGGCTTGCATACTGTACATCCAATTCCTACCCAGCAAGAGATTGTAGTCACGGGGCGCATCAACCACCTCGACCTCTATCGCAATGGTCTTCCCTCCCAAACGGAATTTAAGGGAAGGAAGGATGTCGTGCGGCCTAAACGATCTCCCATCGAACGCAGTTAACATGGTCACTGATTTAGACAGTTCAGGGGAACCTAGACCCTTCCAACATGATAAAGACATCACAGAATCGACAACGCCTTCGTCAATTATAGTGCGCTTGACGGTCATATTAAGACATTCTAATTGAATCAAAAGAGACACACAGTAAGGCAAGCGAGGCTGAAGTCCTGCAGTTTCAAATTTAATCATAGAGGAAGAATCATCATCGTTCACACCAAGGGCAGAAATCAACGACTTCCTTTGCGAAGGACAACTCTGAAGCACTTCCAATGCAAACATCTCACAAGGAGTTTGGCCCAAATCCTCGACAACTGAATAGTTCTGGGTGGCTTGGGCATTTGGATTGTGCCCCGAACGCTTAAGGACTCCCTTAGGAATGTGAGATGCAGTTTCAAGTTTATCCATAGGTTTCTCAATATGCAAAGGGGACCCTGGTGGATCAGGCTCTTTGCCTAGGCTGGGTTGTGACGAACCATAATCTTTCGCACGGGTCACAACTTTCGCAGCACGTACCATGTTAATGCAACCATGACCACTACCCTCCGACGGATCCTGATCACCACCAGACTGGTCATGGGACCTCAAATTCATATTTTGATTGTGCGGTAAAGGGTTAGTTAGCACAACTGGGCCCTGTGCCAAGAACCTCGAGGCTTCATCAATACGAGGGCACAAGTAAGTGAGGTGATCGTCCTTACATAACTTGCCAAGGAACTTAACCTTACGTTTAGCCTGCTTGTCCCCCCTAGAATTACGATCATTCTTGTCATTACTATTAGCATTCTCATTCTTATTCCCACCCTTATGATTATTTTTACCCTTTTTTCTATTCCGTCCGGGCTGTTGGTTACCCTTTTGGTCCGACGATTGCATTGAAAGTACACTCATAGTTTGGGTGGGTTGAGACGAAGCCATAGCTTGTCTTGAAGTAGATTGGTTGATTGACAATTGACTAACTTGTTTTGCAACCGAATCCGTAAGTTTCACACTTGCACAACTAACAATGCCATCGGCATGTGGTCCAGGTTTGACTTTGGGATTGAAACTAGAACGTCGAGCATTGGGAATAATCTCATATAACAAACCGGACTGAGAATAAATCAAGTCCAGTTCCTGCGCCCTAAAAATCGCTTGTTCCTCATTCTGCACTACGGATGTAGAAACATTTTTCACTATATATGGAAATAACGACTTGAGGAACCATTCGAGGAGGAACTCCGGTGGTATAAAGGCTTTAATTAACCTCTTCTGTCTACGCCACTCTTGGATATGATCTGATATATGTGTGGATTTATCTTACTGAAACCTCGACAAGAGTTCAGTACCAACATCATAACGCACTGGTAGTTGGAAGTGATTCAGAAAAGTCATCGCAAGGTCGTCGAACAAAGCGAATTCTCCCCTAGGTAGCTCTATATACCATTTCGCGGCAGGCCCTGTAAGGGTG
This sequence comes from Pseudotsuga menziesii, assembly GCA_001517045.1. NCBI lineage: Eukaryota > Viridiplantae > Streptophyta > Pinopsida > Pinales > Pinaceae > Pseudotsuga > Pseudotsuga menziesii. The sequence continues at coordinate 22,407 of LPNX010334047.1, read as the reverse complement.
CGTTGAAATAGCCTTAAACGGATGGAGTCTTGGTGTAAGGAATTCGAAGAGCACCATAGGTGAAACGTAGTAATGTGTTCGCCTGGATCCTCTCCCAGTTTTCCCTCGAACTTAGGTATGTCCAAGGGAAGCTTAGTAGGGACAACCGGTTAGGTCGGGTCATGAGCTACAGGATCGTTCGTTAATCTCGACAAGTCAGGAAGATTCAGCATCGTGAGGAAAGGGAGCCTAGGATGTTGAGGTCGATGGACCGCTCCTTGATTCATATAGGTCTAATTACCACCATGGCCTTGGCCATAGTGCCCTCCTCCCGTATGACCCATATAGGGTGGCATGGAAGCACCATAGTGTGGTGGACCTTGACTAGTAGGAGCTATGAGGCCGTAATTAGGAGAGTAAGCAGGTTGTTGATACCACCCCCATAAGGTGAAGAAATCTATCCATACTGCGTCCCATAATAGGGCCCATAAGTCATCACATGAGATGTCCCATGAGACACTCCGTAAGTAGGAACATACGCTCCAGAAGTAGGAATATACATTTCGAAAGTAGGAATGTGACCTCTAGAAGTATGAGCATGACCTCCCAAAACAACGGGTGGTACATGAAGTTGAGACACAACCGGTCTAGTAATCGCAGTACGGACCTGACTCATAGAAACGTTTCTGCCTGAAGGACCATGTGAATAAGGTGGAGGGTGAACACTTGAAGAAGTAGGGACAGAGGACGAAGGGACCTGAGTAATAATGTACGTACTATTCCCTATAGTCACTCGTCTCGGGTCTGGTATCCTAATAGGATCACTAACCCTAGACCTAGGAGGAATATGTGATGTAACTTCCACCACCGGGATGGAAGGTGCAATGTGACTAGTGCTCCCAAACCTCTTTGCATGGTAAGGAATGAGAGTGCCCCCAGGCATAATGTTAGGCTCGAACCCTGATTCAACATGAAAGGCCAAATCATGTGTGGAAAAACCAGACATACCATAACTACCATAGCTAGTGCTTGCAGGTTCAAAATTAGTCTCGGAATTCCATACCGGTAATGCGTCAATGGAGAATCAACCCTAGAGTGAGTAGGTCTATCATGAAAGGTTCCTATCTTAGAAATCACAGGACCTAACTTAGCCAAGTCAGGTGAAGAATCATAAGTAGGAGTAAAATCCCCATCATCTACACGAATGGGAGAAGGTGGTTTAGGAATATTCTCTATATGGTCTCCCATGGTGTGTGAATCAATGTGTGAAGTAGTCTTCCTGGACTATCTAGGCCTCTCTCCCAAAGGAGGAGGAGAAGTAGAAGGCGGAAGTCATGCCAAATGATGCGAATGGCGAGGAGCTGTACCCGAATCCACAATGACTCAAAAAATAGAAAAGACTCTCTATTTACGCAAACCCTAGGCAAGCTATCATGCACAGAACAATCACTAATAAAATATAAAGCCAAATGCAAGCAATCAAGGGCAGGATAAGTGAGCTCTTGAATGAAGCAGGTATGTCTTGCCTAGGAGAGGCTTGAGACTCCCATACACAACAAGCGAAGGTACGTAACCAATTATTGTGGCCCTCAGCTTCAACGCATAAATCAACTATGCTGTCCGACCCCCACCTAGCTGGGACACCCGCAAAATAACCCCTACAAATTACCCCCTCGATATCCTAGGTAAGGCTACTAAGGTCACCTCAATATAATCAATGCTCAAGCGGACAGTCGCAGGCGGGATTGACCATATGGGCAGGGTAGCAAAGCCCGAAACTCTCGAAAGAGCCCCCAGATACGAATACGATCCTGGAAATATCTTCAATGCTACTCAGTTATGACTAGGGTTCATCCCAATCAATAACCGCACACACTGCCTCGTACTTAACTCCCTTTTGAGAGGAGGATCCTGAGAAGCACTGGTTACACCAAGGATTTCACACACTCACCTGGACAGACACATACATGTTGTTGTTTAGTGATCTTGGATAATTTACTCACAATGAACTATTCCAAGACCCTAAAACCTAAGCTTGTTGGTGCACCCTATAAAAGAAAAGAGTGTAATTCATTTTAATTTAAGAGTTGATTTTAATTGGCTTTATTACTCAAAAGAGGGATATGGTCGTGCAACTAATGGTGTTATGACACAACATGAAGTAAAATGCACACCTAACAATCAATGCAAATGCATTGTGTCCATGAAAATAGGGTATGCTACTACGTGAAATGCACAATTTTTCTTCAAATGATGAATGCAATATTTCCTATATGAACTCCTAACTAATACTCCAAAGCAAATCTAGTGCAAGTACAATGCAAAATGCAAAATACAATGCATGATGATGAGCAAATGTTTTTGGATTTTTTGAAATAAAATGAGATACAAAAAGCAAAAGAATGATTCTACACCCCCCAGACCTTGCAAGCACACTCAAACAGAGCTTAAGCAAAGCACTAAGGTAAAAAAAATCTAATGCACTAATCCCAAACAAAAAATCGAAAAATGCCATGACAAGAACCTTCTTAAAAAAAAATTTAGCCTAAAAAAAAACGTCTCTGGTCAGAAACAGAGGTATAAATAGACTCAGGCAGTGCCAAAGGAGACTCAACAATCATCAAACTTCACCTAGAAACCATTTAACTTCCACTAAAAGGAAAAACTAAGGGCATACACGACTGTTCGCAGTAAACCAACGTGTATACGCGGAAATCACAGAGAAACTCGCGTGTATACGCGACTGTGAGTTACAAACTCGCGTACAGGAAGAAAGGTGCATAAAATCAAGGCAAACAGACAAGTTGAGACAAACTTCACACCAATCAAACACTACCAGGAAAACATGCCCCCGGACCCGACATAGAAACAAGAGAGAAAGAGCAATTCAAATTCATTGAATGCTAATAGAACAACCCCCAAAAAACAACTACTAGGAACTCCCCAGCAGAGTCGCCAATTCTGTTACGGAGAGAAATTCCTATGGCTTAGGGTACCACAACAGACAGCTTGACTCCAAAAATCAATCCTTTCCAATATGCAATAGAAATTAAATGTCTAACACTAAAGGATCAGACCTTGTACCTTATTCTGGACGGTTGAAGTAGATCCCCGTTGAGCTTTCCAACTTTAGCTTGAATTGATAGATTACTTCCTCAACAACTAGTAAACAATACAAGCATTCTATATATCATGGTGTTAGCTCTATTCTAGCATATATAATCAATAATGTATAAGCATTTGACATAATCCCATGGATAAAATATTCATTCAAACACACATTATTGGACAGGAAAAGATATTTCTATTAATATAAATCAGAGATTACAATAGATACAACTTTTGACAGCACGTCTGCGAACCGGAGAAACTGAATCCCCCACTTGGGCCTCCACCACCTCAATCCTCCATTTCTTGATAGCAAGCTCACAAGCAAAAGGAAAGCTTGGGAAGAACACAAAAGTGCTCCAAGGGACAAAGGTATGTAGACTCAAGCATAAGTTCCAAGAACAATGGACTATAGTTTCTTTGCTCTCAATTCTCTCATATGCCTTCAATGTACCATAGAGTTCCTTATATAGATTTTCAAAGGGGTAATGAAAGGTTGAACCCGAGCGATCTCAAGGCATATGGAAGTCCAGGATTCAAGTGAGTCGGATCTATGTCAAGGAAAACTCCAAAAGGATTTGGATTTTGTACACATCCCGATGTACGCGGTTTTAGTGGTCAAACCCACGTATATACGCGATTAGAGGTTTAAAAGTCGGGTGTATCATTTTTCACATGTTTTTAGGGATGATCAAGGAAACATCAAAGGACAAAAAATGGTCCAAGGGGTCTAAGGAGTCTGCAGCGGGTTAGGGGAAGGCCATACAAAGTGTGATTCACCTAGAGTGGTAAAATCAACTATAACACTAATTAAACCTAAGCATATTCAAATGGCTGGAAATAAATTAAATTCTAGAAGCAAGTAGGAAACTTAATAAATTTTATTCTATTTCCAAATCAAATCCTATCCATGAACATCTTCATTAACTATGTAAATGAGAAAAGCAGATCCTATGCTTGAACTAAGATGGATGATCAAATCATGAAAACTAATGCACTTTCAAAAATGAAATTACCAAGTTTTAATCCAAAATCAACCTTAGCAAAAATGGAGTAAACTAAGCTAAGAATGAAATTGATGAGTTTTAGAACAACAACAAGTTAAGAAATCAGACATAAAGTATTAACTACATATCAAGGTACAAACATAAAGAAAAGCTAAGGCAAAAACAAGCAAATGATAAAAAATGAATATGAAGCTTAAGCAAAACATTATGCCATTCAAAACAAGGTTCTAACTACATATACAAATGTTGGTTAATTATAGGAAATAAGACCATTTGAAAACCTAAGAAATTAGACTCTGATTAAGCATAGAAACAAAACAGAAAGTATTAAAGGCTGAACGAAAGTATGGATGACAGTTTGGACAGACAGTTCGAATGACAGTCTGGATGATAGCTTGGACAGATCGTCCGAATGACAGTCTAGATGACAGAAAATGGTATAAACTAAGAAAATGAGGAGACTAAATGATCTTGACACCAACTGGTTGATGCATATGACCATACAGTTCAAGAAAAACAATAAATAAACTGTTAAAAAACTGAAATAAGAAAAATCTATCTATACTAATAATTATCTAAGGAAAGAAACCATTTCTATTAAATCATATTAGAGGAATTTTGAGGTCTAAAATGGGCCTCCTAGGGAAAATAATAAAATAATAGTTAAAATAATAAAATAATATTTATTAATTTAGGAGGAAAAAATAAAAAAAATACTTTTTGTGTTCGTATTTTCGACATATCTCCTTGTGTTTTTACTCAAATTTTGATCAAGAGAGCTTGTTGGATGTGGAATTTGATTCTGCATCCAACGATTACCCACACTGCATACTTTTGACGGACCCCACTACCCCAAAAACAATAAATACTTGAAAAAATGTAATGATGATGTCATCATCACGTTTTTTCTGGTATTTCTTGTTTTTGGGGTAGTGAGGTCTATCAAAAGTATGCAGTGTGGGTACTCGTTGGATGTGAAATCAAATTCTGCATCCAACGAGCTCTCCCAATCGAAATTTGAGTAAAAACACAAGGAGATATGTCAAAAATACGAATAAAAAAAGTAGTTTTTTTATGACAAATATGTCAATTCAACCATTATGGTTGACTCATTTTATTGGAATTCTATTGGTTCTTGAATTCCAACTCACAAGAACTTATTGTTGGCGCATTTTCTTATAAGGCCCATTTCAGACCCCAAATTTCCTCTAATTTGAATAAAACAGAGCTGAAAGGTTAACTCACTTAATCTACAGCTACAAAAAAATTAACAAAACTGAATTTGATTATAAACTAAGCTTGAAATACTGGAATAATTCGAATTCTATCTAATTACAAATGAAAAACTAAAATACAAGTTGAAAGGAGGTATGCATGACTGGTCATTTAAATTCTGGAAATGTAAATTACATATAAACAACAGAAAACAAATTGCAGAAAATTAAACGACATCTACAAGAAACCAAGTTATATACATATACTGGAAAATAAACTATTTACTTGCAGAAAAGAAATACAAAAGATACACAAAATAACCTCTGGTTGTTGAGGGGCCCTCCCAGCAATCAGAGATGTGAAGCTAAGTCAATCAATCACCCACAGAAGACGAAAACATATATTCAAGGCTGAAACATAGATTTTTTATTAAAACTAGAACAAAGCTTTCTAAAGAGTTTTTTCTCTTTTTCTGTTCAAAACCAAAGAGGTATTTATACGATGATTATAATGGAGATCAGGTCAACCACCTCTTGATAAAAATAGAGGTTCATTACTGCTGTAACAACTACCCACGAATTCAGAAAACAACCAACCACAATTTCTGGAAAAATTGGTTTAAGAGAACCACGATTTTATCCCAAATGGATATGAATTTTGAGAAAATTCCTTGTAGTGATTGAAATGTGTCTATTCTGCAAAAAACCCATGTGCCGAAATTTTAAATTTCACTTCTGTTTGCCCACAAATCTAGACCAAAAATCAATTGTCTGTTAAAAACACGTGGTCTGCATGGGCGTCTGGATGAACTGTAACCAAGATTTTTTCATAAATCCATATTCTAACCGGATCTTCTGCTAGTTTGTTGGACAAATTGATGGTTGGGTTCTAGATTGTTTAACTATGGTTGATTTCCATTGATTGGGTGCACCATTCTCTCGTGCATTCAATTCACGGTGCATGAGTCCATTTCCTATGTGTGAGTTAACTCACGGGCTACATAAAGCATTTACCATATACTAATCCATAGCAAATAAAAAATGATCATATATTTAAAATAATGTGAAGTGGCTTGTTTTATGGTCAATGCATGCATAATATATATGGTTTAATACCATATTCAAAGTTTTAAAGAGAACGTGACTGTGTTTCCAATCTACTTGTTTTATGGGGATTTTCATTATTATATTATTCTTTTATTTTCTTAAAAGAAATTAAAATGTGAGTGGAACAATAATGATATATATATTGTTTGGTTTCATGTTTTATGTTTTTAAAGTTTTAACTCATTTTTAATGTCAACAAATTTATTAATAGTATTAGAACATTTACAATGTATTAATAGTTTGAAAATGATGTATTAATGTAAACAAATTTATTGATAGTTTGAAAATGATGATTATTCTATTTTTTAACACTTAAAATATTCTCAATTTCATCATAGAGTCATGGTTTTGATTTGTTCATGCAGGATCAACAAGACTAGCAAGAAATGGAAGATAACGGGTAAGCCAAACCAGTAAACTAACATGCAATCAAATCTAATTCAGAACTTAGGACCAAAAGAAGGGGCTGAATGGAGTGCAGAACGCCTATTATTTGCAAAATACTACATTTAATACATCAAAATAACACATTTGTCTTATTTTACATTTATGATATTTTAATTAATAAAACAGAGTAAAAGACAACCTTATTGAACATAAAATGTATTAAATTACGGTAATTAGGTCGGAAATTAATGTAAATAAGACCATTATAAAAGACAATTTCGAGGTCCAACATATCCCCAAACCAAAGGTATGGCATGTCCTCGTGCCATGAATAAATCAAAAGTGGTCTTTCATTTATTCAAAAACTCTAATTGATCATAAATGGGCAATCTTCAACAAAACTAAGCCAAATTTATTACAAAAAAAACTAGAACTTAGAAAAAATGACTTTAAGATTTCTCAATACATACAATTCTGCCAATTATTAATAATTCCTACTTGTGAAGACCATATAAATTGAGACTCCCTCCCACAGACCGAAGGTATGGCACTTCCTCGTTCCATGAATGAATTAAGACTTGATTAAAATGGAAAACATGAGGGTATAGATAGTCACTAAAGTTTATAGAAAACCATTCATCCCTACTACTTCTCAAAGTTCTATCATTATTGTTGAAATGAATAACTCCCGATTCATATTATTTCTCCATAGAATGCCTTTATTTATACATCTACAATGACTCTTGGGATCACACATCTGAGAGTCTCTTCATATTCCTAATATTTACAATAACGTATAATCCCGACGGATTATATTCCAACAACCCCCCCTTAATCCGAAGGGGTGTTAGTAAGTCCGAGCATGTTTCTGAATCTTTCAAAATTTTCTCGTCCAAGCGCTTTGGTGAAGATGTCTGCAACTTGATCATTTGTGGAACAATGTCAAAGATGGACTGTCTTGGCCTCCACATGATGTCGAATCAAATGATACTTTGTGTTGATGTGTTTGGTTCGATCATGGAATCTGGGATTCTTAGCCAGCTTGATTACAGAAGTATTGTCGATCAATAATGGAGTGGAGTTCTCTTGTTTTTCTTGGAAATCTTCAAGTATCTTCCTGAGCCATACTATTTCTTTCATTGCTTCAGCTGCAGCCACATATTCTGCTTCTGTTGTTGAATCTGTCGGAACTGACTGTTTGCGTGATCTCCATGAGACAGCTGCTAATCCAAGACTCATAGTGTATCCAGAAGTTGATACTCCTGTCTCCTTATCACCATCAAAATCTGAGTCTGAGTACCCAATAAGTTTGAAGTCATCCACCTTAGAGTACTTGAGTCCAACGTCTTGAGTCCCCTTCAAGTATCTTAGAACTCTTTTTGCAGTTGACCAGTGTCCTTCACAAGGTTTATGCATGAACCTTGAAAGTATGCCAACAACATAAGAAATATCTGGTCTAGTTGTTGTAAGGTAGATAAGTCTTCCTACAAGTTGTCGATACTTGGTCGCATCCTCAAATTCTTTTCCTTTGCTTGATGTGAGCTTCATTTTCTGTTCCATTGGAGTAGAGATAGGGTTGCATTCTGTCATGCAAAATCTATCTAGTAGTTCTCCAACATATTTTTTCTGAGATAGGAATATGTACTTAGGATGTTGAGTGACTTCAATTCCCAAGTAATAGTGGAGATGTCCCATATCTGTCATTTCAAAGATCTTTTTCAAATCTTTCTTTATGGATGCTATATAGCTCTCATTGTTCCCTGTCATCAAAAGATCATCTACGTACACCACAAGATACACAATAGATATTCCAACTTTATTTATAAACAATGTTACATCATCAAGATCAAAATGCTCGAAATTTAACTTCAAAAGATGCTCGGTTAATTTTTCATACCATGCGCGAGGTGCTTGTTTTAGGCCATACAAGGATTTGACAAGCTTGCATACCTTTTGTTCTTTTCCTTTCACAACAAAGCCTTCTGGCTGAGACATGAAGACATTCTCTTTCAAGTCTCCATTCAAGAAAGCAGTCTTCACATCCATCTGATGAACTTTCCACCCATTCTGAGCAACTAAAGAGAGTAAGGTACGGATGGTAGCCCATTTTGATGTAGGAGAAAACGTTTCTTCATAGTCAATTCCTTCCTTCTGTGCATAGCCTTTTGCTACAAGCCTCGCTTTGTGCTTTTCAAGTGAGCCATCTGATTTGTATTTGTTCTTGTACACCCACTTGCAGCCAATTGTTTTGGTTCCAACTAGAGGGTCAACCAGCTTCCAAGTTCCATTCTTCGTGAGTGCATCATACTCATTCTGCATAGCTTCTTTCCACTCAACTCGAGTAGAAGCTTCTTCAAAGGAAGTTGGTTCAAAGTTAGCAGATAAATTAAATTCACAATCAAATGATACATCCATGTCATCACCTGAATTATCTGCTTCTCCTCCATCTTCATGTCTTTTTGAACTTCTCGTTCCCGTCTTTCCAACTTCATTCGGATGGACACTTTCAAGTGTCTTTGTGGCCCATTTAGGAATCTTCTGTGATGGTCCTGGTTGATTAGCAGGTGGTGCTTCATTTCCTTCAAGGTTGAGTCTTCCAAGTCTCTCAATCACATCATCCAGTTGGATCTCTTGTTTAGGTGAAGTAGCAGGAACTTCTTCATGCGAGGGAGTTGGTGCTTCATATAAAAATTCCAAAGGTTGATCCATAATAGGAATCCCCCCTTCAAGGTTTGGAATTTCATATTCATTTTCAGAATATTTCTTTGGATGAGGATATTTTTCCAAACAATCAAGTTGTCTCTTAATGGACTGGTCATTTTTATTAGTCTCAAGAAAAATGACATCTCTGGAAATAACAAACTTCTTGTTTACCTCATCATACAGACGGTATGCAT
>LPNX010334047.1:0-12415 GCA_001517045.1 Pseudotsuga menziesii | reverse complement strand
GCACTAATTCTAATTTCCTACTTGCTCTGAAATTAGATTCATGGAATGGAAGCTTACTGTGTTTCCCTAATATACATGCATCACATTTGTTCTTCTCTTTGGGAAAACCAAATACACCATTCTTTCTCAACAAACGAAGACTGTTATAATTCAAATGACCAAATCTTGCATGCCACAATAAACTTGATGACAAATTACCTTCTCCATGCTGAGAGAGGTAGGCATAGTTCTGAACCCTTGCAGATGAACCCTTTAGCTTCAGCAGCTTCCCATATTCGTATCTAGTCATGATGACTTGGTTGTCAGAGGACTTTCTTATTTCTATGATTCCATCAAACATGTGGATGGAATGGCCTTGCTGTCGAATCTGCACCAAGGACAATAGGCTTCTCTGCAACTCTGGAAGATAAAGAACATTCTTCAACAAGAAATCAGGGAATCCAGGCATCTTCAACCGAATGTTGCCCATTCCCTTTGGTTTAAGACTTGATTTATCTGCAAAGTAAACTATGCCATTTATTGTTTCATTAAGTTCTTCAAAACAGTATTTTCTAAAAGTCATGTGTGATGTTGCACCAATATCAAGTAGGAAACAATTTGTGTAAGATGAAAGTGAAGTCATTTCATTAATACCAAGATTACAATGTGCAACAGTAGAATCTGAAGATTTACTAGCATCTTGGTTCTTATTGTCATCTTTCTTCTGGTTATGTATGTCTTTGATGGAGTCCCACAAAGCCCAACACTGATCTACTGTGTGTCCAATCTTTCCACAACACTTGCACTTCAAATCTGATCTTTTGCTGGAGTTGTTTCTGCCTCCTCTACCTCTAAAGTTTCTTCTTCCTCTGCTTCTCTTGATGCTTTCTCCTTTGGGATGATCTTTGGATTGGTCTTTGGTGTGGTTCTTTGCTTTTTGAGTAAAGCAAAGTGATTCTCCAGATTGCATCCTCTGTGATTGAATCTTGCAACTAAAACAATAGGAGAAAAAGAAAAAAGAGTAAAGGTGTAGGTCTAAGTCTCTACCACCTTCCTCAAGCTTTACAACAATGCCAATGATAATCAATCTTCAAAGCAGTCACAGCAAACACCAACAATCTTCTCCTATACTGGTCACAGTTTCGAGCTCAAAGCACAACTTTAAATCAAAAGGATAAAACTCAACAGTTCCATACACATACATTCAAAATCAAAGCTTCAATACAAAAGTCATGGGCCTCTTCAATACGTAGCACCCATATCCTACATATGAAAATATTTGCGGACTTTCCCAGAAAACTCCACGCACAGGAATTAGGGAAGAAATTAGGTTTTATGCACTTCCAACAGTCATAGGTAATACATAAAAAATTATGCAACTTATTACCTTCATGCAGTTATTTCACATATACTTTATTCTTCAAGGCAGGTCGCAACTCCAACAACTTGATGCAGTACTTCTAGTTGCAGCAGCAGAATAATTGCACAGTAGCAATATTCCCAATTGCATGGGCAGTCTCAATGCAATCAAGACCAACAATGTGAACAATTGCAGCACCAAGTCTCTCCTCTTCAACAATGCAGCTTCAAATTTTGCAGCTCTAGGAGGAAAGCACAGCCATTCCAAGTGAATACAATGCAAGTTCATAGCATACACAGGCTTCTCCACGCTCTTGAGTAAAGGTAGGAGTCTTCCACCAACGATCTTCAGTCACTGAACTTCAAAGAAATCGCAACAGTATATCACAGTCTTCAATCTTCAACAAGTTCTCAGTTCAATCCCCACTGTGGTCGCCATATTAAACTTTATGCATAAAACTAGGGAAAAATTAGGTTTCCCAATGGTCACAAGCAGTTATACCAATAGCACTTTACCTCCACGCACTTGACAAAAGCTTGAGTCTCCACCAACAATCTGCAATCACCAATCTTTAATGTATTCATAGTAGCAAGAAGTCTTCACCAATTCTTAGCAAGTCGCAGCAGCAGCAATACGACTTCAATCTCTAGTAAATTCTCAGTTGTGATGTTGAAGTCGCAGCTCACCAATGGGAGGCAACTCACATCCATAAGTCATAGCTCACAAAACAAATTATTGTTACGGCTTCAAATATTAATTATTGTGAAACGCACATACTCCTCGCATCTTTCACATAATATTTGATAGATCGCAGTTAAAAAACAAGCCATAAAAAGCAATTAGAGGGAGTCTCTATACAAAGAAGATACAGCTACTGAGTGGAAGCACAATGGGTAGAAATGGAGTGATGAAAAGAGAAATCACATCTATAAATTAGGGTTAGGTATCACAACGTCTGAGCAATACTTCAATTTTATGGACAAGGACAATAAAAACGTGCAACGAATTGCAACATTTATCAAAAATGCAGGATCAACGTATTTCTCATATCTCAAATTAGACTCATTGCAGCATAACGCATAGAATTATTGGCACCCAGGCTGTAGGAAAATGCATGCAAATACAGACTGATGGGGTAGGAAGCCTGAAATAAATAAGTAGAAGGAAGGATGAAGGTTTGGCAGCGATATTTCCAGGACTGAGAAGCATACAGGCAGGAGTTATGATAGGCACCCGCTCTGATACCACTGTTGAAATGAATAACTCCCGATTCATATTATTTCTCCATAGAATGCCTTTATTTATACATCTACAATGAATCTTGGGATCACACATCCGAGAGTCTCTTCATATTCCTAATATTTACAATAACGTATAATCCCGATGGATTATATTCCAACAATTATTCAAGTAATTATGGACAAAGTTTGCATTTCAAGTTCATTAGACTCATAAGTTTATGGGTCCCACTTCTAGGATAATGACATCCTAGGTATAGTATGAATTAGACAACAAGGTCTTAAGTGCAACTTACAAATATTCTCAAATGGCAGAGTGATGGAGTTCATTTTCTTTAGATCAACCATGCATACCTTCCTCTAGTAGACCCACAACAACCTTTATTATTACAGAATCATTTACATATTTTCTCTCTCTCTCTTTTTTAGACTTTTTTTCTCTCTCTTTTTAATAAGCTGTCCTTCCCAAGAAGATTCCCCTCTTTCATTCGGGCCTCTTTAGTACCCCGTCGGGTTTACCTGGTCCTACCACAGCCTGGTACCCACTACCAGCAAGCCTGTTTAGTACCCCAGCGGGTTAACCTCTTAAACCCGTTTTCTATCAGAGGTTCTTGTCCCAATGTTTCCAATCCCTATAGATATTTGGAAAATGATTTTTCCTATGAAAGAGTGGTGGGGGAGCAGCTCTGAAAACCATGCTACAAGGTGGGATGGTATATGGATTGGAGGACAACTAGTCTTTTCTTTTTTATTATCATGGAACCAAAATAAAGGCTGCAAGAGGAATCTGTTGAATCAAAGATACACACGATTGATGGATTTAGTGTAAAGTGGATGAATCCATAAGATAATGAATGAAAGGTTTCTCTAGTCCCAAATATCGCCTCTTTCATATAGAGTTATAGTATTGTTCCCCACAAACTAGGAATTTCATTCACCCTTATGCTACCCTATAGTAAAGATGCTTAAATAACATGCCCTGATAAAGAAGCTAGGATGTACGAGTGACCTCTAGTTTTTAGATAGACCTTAATTTATGACAAATCCCCATGATATTTAAAGTTAGTCTTAAGTAATTGGTATAATAAAAAATATACATATATGAAAATGAATAATGATGTAAGATTGTTTTGGTTTAGTCATTAACATGATCTTCTTCTTAGTTCTTTTATTTGAAAAAAACAAAAACTAAAGTTGCATTATTCCCTAAACTAAGAATGCAACATGTTATTTGTATACATATTTCCCTACCCTAAGAAGAAAGAAAACGTGTTTATTCAAGTATATGAGTTTTTCCAATGAAACCAAGTGCGAAGCAAAATAAGAATTGTACCTTTATCCACATATGAAAATATTGTTGCAGTGATTACCTGAATGTGGAAGTTCAACCAACTTACTTTTCTTTGCATCAACAGGTGTCGAACGAAAGAATGGTATTGTGGTCGAATTACCTCCTAAAACCATCTTTCGATGTAGTCTTGGTACTCACCTTCCTTCACTATGTTATACATATCCCCTTATTTTAATTGAGCAGTTGTTCGAGCACATGATGGATCTATTAGCTTGCATGTGGAGAACTCTTTAATTTTAGGTTGCTCTCCTTCAGATGCAATCCCCAATGTATCAGCCTCTTTTGCACGCTCGCAAAGAACATATTTTTGTAGTTCTTGGGATTTTTGTTCGTTTGTCATTTCAGGAGTGACCGATAAGCTCTCAACTTCTATCAAGAGCTTCTCTTCTTGAGAGGTAGAGATCGAGATCCCAGCTGTTGCTAGGATTTGATAAAGTTCTCTCATACTAATGAACACCTTTGAATCCATTTGGTTGGTTGATAGGTCCTACTTCACAAAAGGATTAATATCTAGGGTTCTTATAGTACCCAATTTTTTTTTTGTGTTTTTGAGAAACTATATACTAATAAAACACAACACACTAAAATACCTACATGAAATTAACTTGCGGAAAGTAAACACACTTGTGAGAAAAAGGAACAACAAGGCTTTGGGGCACCCCACTATAGTGGATGCACAGGTTCTTACCTCTCATCTTACAGTTATCCCCTCCCTCTTGTTGTGTAATGTAAAGGCAACCTACCTGCCCCTATCTACCTAAACTCCAATCCCTTTAGCACCTCCTCGGAAACGACACCAAAATGTTGGGTAAAATATGCACTATATAATTCAACACTTAATCGTCAACCCAGGAAGGGAGCTTGTGAGATGCAAACACAATATGTGCAGGATTAAAGCTTATTCTAATCTAAACTAACTAGATATGCAAATGCACTAATCATGCAACTACATGATGTTAAACTACATGCATGACTATCATGAGTTAAATGTAGGAATCCAATCTATTCTTATGAAAGCAGGGAAACTATTTAACAACTGGAATTCAGATCTAATCTACTGTTATGCTAATCTATTATATGGAAGGGAATTGTAGATACTAATCTAGAAAGTGGTCGCTTGGTCCGAAAGCGATTTAACTAATGAAAGCAAAAATAACTACTTGCAGCAAGTTATCTAATCTATGTTATAAATTGGAGACTATTCCATGTATGCATGAGTAAATGTCTATCTAAGAATGCAAGTGCAACTGATATATGGAAAGCAATGAACTATTTAATTGCAAATTCGTAGAAAGCAAAGCAAGTAAATGAGGATTCATAGAAAGCAAAGAAAATAATATTCTAAAGACCAAGCGTAAATAAATTCATTGCAAAACAGTAAACTAATCAAAGCAAACCAAACTTGGGGTTCAAGCTCTTAGGATATTTAGACACTTAGGATTTAGTTAAGATCAACTTGTGTAATATATCCGTTAGGTAAAAGTGTGTTTCTTTAGTATGCATTTGTAAATATTCTAATCCAACGATCATGATATGTTCTGGACATAGAGTGATCTAACGGTTCAACTTCTATTAGATCATACCTACCATTGATCCATGGCTTAACACCCGATTGGTCTATGATCTCTATTTAAAGAGCATATAGGTTCATTGGCTAGTTGATCGATTATGAGAAGCTCATGTAACTTTCTTTCTTTTGCATAATAAATTGCTCCAAGTAGCTATTTGGTTGGGGCCGTGGACTGTTTCCCTCCCGAGGGTTTTAACCACGTGACAAACATCGGTGTATTGATCTGTGATCTATTTGTGTGAAGTAGTTGCTCAAGGTGTTTGGTCTTTTGGGAGTACCTTGTGTACCCGAACATGGTATTAGAGCGTTTATGAACAACCGCTTTCAGGTTTTGATCAAGATTTGGAACCGGTGTTACCGAAACTTTAAAATGGTTTCTGGTTCTGGATTTTCTATGCATTTTTGGCCTATGGGAGTTGTTCCATTGCGTCCGGAGCACCTTTTCCATTGGAAAATATTTTTCATTTCATCGAAAATTATTTCCGTTTGTTCCAGAAACACCAATTTTGACAAATCTGAAGGTATAATGTTACAGTGACGGATTTTTTTTTTTTTTTGTAAATCTCTCATATTTTATCAGTTTTATTATTAAATCTCACCTTGCACGATTGCGGTGAATCATAAACAGTAAGGGAAAGTTTTTTTTTCTTGTCTTCTCGGGTATGTATGCTCTTTGTCGTGGACCTTGTGCGATCACGACAAATCAGAAACAATGAGAAAACTTGAAAACAGGGACTTTCTGGGTAAGCTAACCTAGATCTAACTCCATTGTGTGGAATTTTTTTATTTTTTATTTTATTTTTTATTTTTTTGTTTTTTTGTGATTTGCAGGAAAAAAAAGGCAAGCACAAAGAACGAGAGAGAAGAGTAAAAAAAAAAACCCTTCCTCTTTCCATTATTTTACGTACCTTTTAAACTTAGCTCACTTGGTCCAAAGTTACTTTATTCCTTAATAGGTCTTGAGTTCAAGTCTTATTAAGCTACTTTTTAGTGCATGCAATTTCTATTTTCAATTGATCAAGTTAATATCTGCCACGTCACTATTGGAGACATCTTCAACATTTTCTTTGATCAAGCATAACTTCATCATCCAGAATCAATTTTCAATGTCGTTTTTTTAAAAACCACATATTTTTTCAAGCTCTTTGCATCTAGATAGTCAGTTTATGTTCTTTCATCCATTATCTTACAGTATGGCTGCCCCTTGTGATATTATACTTACAAGTTCTAACTATTTCTCATGGAAATATCGTATGGAGGATGTTCTGTGAAGTAGGGGACTTTTCAGGATAACCTCAGAGAAAGAAAGAAAAAAACCACTGATGATGATAAGCAAATTAAATGGGAAAATAGATGTGATGAAGGTCATGGATTGATTGGGATGTCAATCTCTACTTATTTGTGATTCCACATATCTGGAATTGATGAACTTGATATAACTTGGAAAAAGTTGGAATCTGTGTTTGGTAAACACAATGAAATTCGGGGTCATCAACTTGAGAATGAGTTGATTTCCTTGAATCCAAATGTTTTTTCATGCATTCAAGACTATTTATCTAAGTATAAAACTCTTAGACTCTTATGTGCAGAATGCAAGATTAAGAAAGAAGACAAACAATGTATTTATCATATTCTTTCCAAACTTGGACCTGCATATTCTGTTTTTGTATATACATTCTACTCCATGACAAAATCCTTGACTGCAGCTAGTTATCAAGAGCCTAGTCTTGAATCCTTTTGTGATTTCTTAATTAGAGAGAAAGATAAGCTCATTCATCTTGGAATAATTAACAATGTAGATACATCTGGAAAAGCCTTATTGTCCCAACAGAAAGAAAAGTCCAAGCCTCCCAAGAAACAAAAATTTTACAATAATAAGCCAAACAATAAGGGTCCCAAACCCTCTCAGCCAACTTCTTCTTTAAAAAATGACAAAGGATCCAAGACAAAAGGAAAGAAGACTGAGATTCATTGCAATTTTTGTGGGAAAGATAATAATGATGAATCTAAGTGTTTCAAGAAGATGGTAGCCTTGGAAGCAGCAATGAAGAAGCACCACATCAGCCTAGATTTGTCTTTAGAATCTACCTCTCATGGACATGCACTTTGTGCTTCTTGTTACTCTTATAATGTATCTTCTTCTTCTACTTCAATTGAATGGCTCATTGATTTTGGAGCATCTTATCATATGGCTAAGGATCAAGCCATCTTTTCTACTATGCATGAATGTAACACCAAGCAAATATTTGTTGGTGATGATAGATCTCTAAGTGTTGTAGGATCTGTAACAGTTTTAGTAGAAAATGGTCATTTCAGTGATGTACTATGTGTTCCAAAAATTTCCTGCAATTTGTTATCAGTCTATCAAATTACTCATTCGGGTGAAGGTAAAACTGTGACGTTTACACCTCACCAAGTTGTAATCAAGGATTTTAAAAATCCTCAAAATGTCCTTGCTACTAGAACTGTTGATGATATTACCAGGTTGTACAAATTTAACAACTTTGGGTCATCACCTTTTCCTTCAGTTTTTGTTGCTCATAGTGATAACTTGAGCAAACTTTGGCATGAGCAATTTGGTCACTTAAATTATCGCTCATTGCAACAACTATGTAAAGACAATATGGTGACTAGTCTTCTGATGGTATCTTGAAAGGATGGTGTTTGTTCCGGTTGTGTACTCAGAAAATATCATCGGGACAGTTTTGACAAACGTGCCTCTTGGAATGTCTCGATTCCTTTGGAGCTTGTGCATAGTGACTTGTGTGGCCCTCTTCCATCTGCATCCATTTCTAGTTTCAAATATTTCTTAACTTTCATTGATGACTACTCTAGACGCACTTGGGTTTACTTCCTAAAACTTAAGAGCAAAGTATTTAACATGTTCTTGGCCTACAAGGCCCTTGTTGAAAAACAATCTGGTCATTAAATTATTAAGTTAAGATCTGATAATGGAGTAGAATATGTTAACAACAAGTTCACTACTTTCTACACTGAACAAGGAATCCAACAACAACAAATTGTTCCATATACACCACAACAAAATGGTGTAGCTGAATGGAAGAACCGCACTTTAAAAGAAATGGCTAATTGTATGACCAAATATAAGCGACTAAGTCTTCAATATTGGGTTGAAGCCATAAATTGTGCAAATTACATAGTTAATCGCACCCCCACTAAAGTTTTACAAGGTATAACATGAGAAGAAGCATGGAGTAAAATTAAACTAGATGTAAGTCACTTTCGTGTGTTTGGTTGTGAAGCATGGGCTCACATTCCGAATGAAAAATAGAAAGCATTACAGCCTAAAAGTGAAAAGTACATATTTGTTGGATATTCAGAAGATGTAAAAGGTTATAGACTTCTTCAGCCACATTCTCATGATATAATCATTAGAAGAGATGTTAAATTTGATGAAAATCTCTTGGCCTGCGAGCCTAACTTGGCGGGTGTGCCATCTTTGGCCTGCGAGCCTAATTCAGCGATTGTGCCTTATTCTTCTTCTTCCAACTTCCTTGATAGGTTTCCAAATCCAGTTTCTAATGATGACAGTGAGGATGAAAATACACCTCCACCTGCTCATGTTCCTCCAATTGCACCAGCACCAATACTTCTTCGATGGGTCCGTTCAACATGTGAAGCAACTGGTGATCTTGCTGGTGATCCTAGAGATCAACGTCGAATACGTTCTTATTTTCAGTGAGCCTCTTCTCTTTTGGCTCAAGTTTCCAAGAATCATGATCCAGAAACTTTTGCAAAAGCTTCAGGAAATCCAGATTGGGATGCAGCTATGGATGAAGAATATCGTTTCTTAATGGCCGACGATACTTGGGATCTTGTTCCTCTTCCAAAAGGAAGAAAACTTGTCAGATGTAAATGGGTCTACAGAAATAAGTATGCATCCGATGGAAGTGTTGGAAGACTTAAGGGAAGATTAGTTGCCAAAGGTTTTTCTCAAGTTGAAGGGATTGACTACAATGAAACCTTTTCTCCTATCGCAAAAATGAATTCCATCCGCCTTGTTCTTTCCCTTGCAGCCTTACATAACTGGGAAGTCCATCAAATGGATGTCAAGTCTGCCTTCTTACATGGTGATTTATAGGAGGAAATTTACATGGAACAACCTCCTAGATATGTTCAGGATAACTCTAGCCTTGTCTGTCTGCTTAAGAAATCCTTATATGGCCTTAAGCAAGCTCCTAGAGCTTGGTATGCCAAAATGGATAGCTTTCTCCTTGAAACTGGTTTTTCTAGATGCCATTCTGACCCCAATGTCTATACCAAGAAAGTAGGAAACCATCTCATCATACTTGTTCTTTATGTTGATGATCTTATCCTTACTGGTAGTGACCCTAAACTTATAACCCATGTGAAATCCAGTCTTCAGCAAAATTTTGAAATGTTAGAATTAGGACATTTGCATTATTTTCTTGGTTTCCAAGTCTTGCAAACCAAAGAAGGAATCTTTATTTCCTAGTCTAAGTATGCTTGTGACCTTCTTCATCACTTCCACATGGAAGATTGTAATCCAGCCCCTTCTCCCTTTCAGTCTAGATTCAAACTTTCTACCACTTGTACTTCCCCTATGTAGATGCCACCTTGTATCGTCAGCTTGTTGGTAGTATTTTATACTTGACTCATTCCCGTCCTGACCTTTCCTTTGCCATTAGTCGTGTTTCCCGTTATATGAAAACTCCTCCTGAAAGTCACTGGAAAGAAGCAAAAAGAATACTTCGATATATTTGAGGTACAATTCAGTTTGGGATTCATTATAGTACAGGGGGGAAACCTTTGTTGGTTGGTTTCACTGATTCAGATTGGGTCGGAGATCCTGATGATCAAAATTCTATTGCAGGTTATGTTTTCAGTCTGGGATCTGGACTTGTCACTTGGGCTTGTAAGAAACAACAAGCTCTTGATCTTTCTTCAGCAAAATCAGAATATCAAGCCTCAGTTAATGCCAGTCAGGAAGCTTTATGGCTTCGACAGATCCTTTCAGAGTTTTGATTCGAGCAGTAGCAGCCTACTCCACTTTGGTGCGACAATCAAAGTGCCATCAAGCTTGCCAAAGAATTAGTTCTACATCAGCGTAGCAAACACATTGAGCTACACATGCACTTCATCAGAAATCGTGTTCATGATAGTGTTATTGAAGTGCTATATTTCCCTACAGATGATCAAGTTGCAGACATCTTCACCAAGTCTCTTACAGAAGCGATTTTTTCTAAAATTTGGTCTATGTTAGGAGTTCAGGAATGCGTCCTTAAGGGGGGATAGGCTCTAATGCCTCCTTCCTTCTCATAATAGTGTCACTTTTGTAAATCCTTCAATCCTATCCCAAGTTGTTCTTAAGGGGGGATGTCAGGATATTTAGACACTTAGGAGTTAGTTAAGATCAACTTGTGTAATATATATGTTAGGTAAAAGTGTGTTTCTTTAGTATGCATTAGTATGTATTTGTAAATATTCTATTCCGATGGTCATGATATGTTCTAGACATAGAGTGATTCAACGATTCAACTTCTCTTAGATCATACCTGTCATTGATCCATGGCTTAACACCTAATTGGTCTATGATCTCTATTTAAAGAGCATAGAGGGTCCTTGACTAGTTTATCGATTATGAGAAGCTCATGTAACTTTATTTCTTTTGCATAATAAATTGCTCCAAGTAGCTATTTGGCTGGGGCTATGGACTGTTTCCCTCTCGAGGGTTTTAACCACGTGACAAACATCGGTGTGTTGATATGTGATCTATTTGTATGAAGCGGTTGCTTAAGATGTTCGGTCTTTTGGGAATACCATGTGTACTTGAACACAAGAAAACCTAAGTAAACCTAAGAATATTCAAATGGCTGGAAATAAATTAAATTCTAGAAGCAAGTAGGAAACTTAATAAATTTTATTCTATTTCCAAATCAAATCTTATCCATGAACATATTCATTAAATATGTAAATAAGAAAAACAAATCCTATGCTTGAACTAAGATGGATGATCAAATCATGAAAACTAATGGACTTTCAAAAATGAAATTACCAAGTTTTAATCCAAAATCAACCTTGAAAAAAATGGAGTAAACTAAGCTAAGAATGAAATTGATGCGTTTTAGAACATCAATAAGTTAATAAATCATACATAAAGTATTAACTACAGATCAAGGTACAATAAAAAAAGAAAAGCTAAGGTAAAGATAAGAAAATGATAAAAAATGAATATGAAGCTTAAGTAAAACATTATGCCATTCAAAACAAGGTTCTAACTACATATACGAATGCTGGTTAATTACAGAAAATAAGACAATTCGAAAACTTCAGAAATTAGACTCTAATTAAGCATAGAAACAAAACATAAAATATTAAAGGCTGAACGAAAGTCTGGATGACAGTTTGGACAGATAGTCTAGATAACAGCTTGGACAGACAGTTCGAATGACAATATGGATGACAAAAAACAGTATAAACTAAGGAAACGAGTAGACTAAATGATCTTGACGCCATCTGGTTGATGCATATGACCCTACAGTGCAAGAAAAACAGTAAATAAACTGTTAAAAAGCTTAAATAACAAAAAGCTATCTATACTAATCATTATGTAAGGAAAGAAACCATTTCTATTACATAATGAAACAAAGCTGGGTTCTACTAGTTTGTTGGCCAAATTGATGGTTGGGTTCTAGATTGTTGAACTGTGGCTGAGTTCCATTGATTGGGTGCGCCATTCTCTTGTGCATTCAATTCACTGTGCATGAGTCCATTTCCTGTGAGTGAGTTAACTCATGGGCTGCATAAAACATTTATCATATATTAATCCATAGCAAATAAAAAAGGATCATATGTTTAAAATAATGTGAAGTGGCTTGTTTTATGGTCAACACATGCATAATATATATGGTTTAATACCATATTCAAAGTTTTAA
>LPNX010334042.1:0-11539 GCA_001517045.1 Pseudotsuga menziesii | reverse complement strand
GATGAGGATGATGATGATGTTCATGATGTTCATGATGTTCATGATGAGGATGATGATGATGATGATGATGTTGATGGTGATGATGATGAGGATGATGATGACGATGTTCATGATGTTGATGGTGATGATGAATGATGATGAATGATGATGATGATGATGATGATGATGAAGGTGATGATGATGATGACGATGACGATGATGAAGGTGATGATGATGATGATGATGATGAATGATGATGATGATGAGGATGAGGATGAGGATGAGGATGAGGATGATGATGTTCATGTTGTTGACGGTGATGATGATGATGGTGATGATGATGATGATGATGAAGGTGATGATGATGATGAGGATGATGATGATGATGTTCATGATGATGATGGTGATGATGATGATGAGGATGATGATGATGTTCATGATGTTCATGATGAAGATGATGATGGTGATGATGATGTTGATGGTGATGATGATGAGGATGATGAGGATGATGTTCACGATGTTGATGGTGATGATGAATGATGATGATGATGATGATGAAGGTGATGATGATGATGATGATGATGATGAATGATGATGATGTTCATGATGTTGATGGTGATGATGATGAAGATGATGGTGATGATGATGATGATGATGATGTTGATGGTGATGATTATGATAAGGATGATGATGATGGTGATGATTATGATAAGGATGATGATGAACATGGCGATGTTGATGATAATGATCGATGATCAATGATCATGGTGATGATGATGATGATGATGAAGATGAATATGAAGATAATGACGATGATGATCATGTTGATGATGATGATGACGATGATGATGAC
Source organism: Pseudotsuga menziesii (assembly GCA_001517045.1). Lineage (NCBI taxonomy): Eukaryota > Viridiplantae > Streptophyta > Pinopsida > Pinales > Pinaceae > Pseudotsuga > Pseudotsuga menziesii. The sequence continues at coordinate 10,707 of LPNX010334042.1, read as the reverse complement.
GACAATGGTGATGATGATTATGATGATGATGAGGAAGGTGATGATGATGATGTTGTTGATGACAACGATGGTGATGATGATGTTCATGATGTTGATGGTGATGATGATGATCATGTTGATGATGATGATGATGATGAAGTTGAAGATGATGACGATGATGATGGTGATGATGATGATCATGTTGATGATGATGATGATAATGATGATGATGAAGGTGATGATGATGATGAGGATGATGATGATGATGTTCATGATGTTGACGGTGATGATTATGATGATGAGGATGAGGATGAGGATGATGAGGAGGATGATGATGATGATGTTCATGATGTTGTTGGAGATGATGATGATGAGGATGACGATGATGATGATGATGAAGGTGATGATGATGAGGATGATGATGATGATGTTCATTATGTTGATGGTGATGATGATTATGAGGATGATGATGATGAATGATGACGATGTTGATGATGATGATGATGATGATGTTCATGATGTTGATGGTGATGATGATGAGGATGATGATGACGATGTTCATGATGTTGATGGTGATGATGATGATGATGATGATGGCAATGATGGCAATGGTGATGATGATGATGATGACAATGGTGATGATGATGGTGATAATGATGAAGATGATGGTGATGATGATGATGAGGAGGAGGAGGAGGATGATGATGATGATGTTCATGATGTTGATGGTGATGATTATGATAAGGATGATGAAGGTGATGATGATGGTGATGATGATGACAATGACGATGATGGTGATAATGTTGTTGTTGTTGTTGATGATGATGGAAATGATGGCAATGGTGATGATGATGATGATGATGACGATGGTGATGATGAAGGTGATGATGGTGAAGATGATGATGATGAAGATGAACATGATGAAGATGATAATGATGATCATGGTGATGTTGATGATGATGATGATGGTGATGGTGATGTTGATGATGAGGAAGGTGATGATGATGATGATGAGAAGGAGGATGATGATGACAATGATGGTGATGACGATGATGTTTATGATGATGATGACGACGATAGTGATGATGATGTTCATGATGTTGATGGTGGTGGTGATGATGATGATGATGATGATGATGGTGATGGTGATGATGAAGCTGATGATGGCGATGAGGATGATGATGATGATAATGATGATGAGGATGCGGATGAAAATAATGATGATGGTGATGGTGATGGTGATGATGATGATGATGAAGGTGATGATGATAATGATGATGAATATGAATATGAAGGTAATGAACATGATGATCATGTTGATGATGATGATGAAGATGATGAGGAAGGTGATGATGATGATGATGTTGATGACGACGATGGTGATGATCATGTTCATGATGTTGATGATCATGAAGTTGAAGATGATGATGATGATGAAGTTGAAGATGATGATGAAGTTGAAGATGATGAAGAAGATGAAAATGATGATGAACGCTATTTTTGGTTTTAACAAATGCGCACGCGATAAGGCCGAGCCTCCACCCATGCTTTCATGGAATTCCTATGCCTATGTGTTTGCTTTGTACTTTCCTTCAGATTCAACATGCCTATGCCTTGGAGTATGATAAACCATGGCAAATTCAGCATTATATCCATATTTTCAATATGCTCGTGTTTAGCCGTTCGTCTGATTATGCTGCAAACCTCCATTTTTATGAGATTTTAAAAATAGATATGGTTTTTTTTGCAGATTCACCAACCTCTACATGCTATAAAAAACCCATTTCCAAATAATTGCATTAAGACATTCAAATGCTGCACCCACAATTGACGTACCGTTTTCGAGGTTTGATCTCTTAGATAATTAAAAAAAAAATTAAAAATATTCTTTTTCTTATTGGAAAAATAGTCGTGCACTAGTCCTATATGTTCTCTATATGTATACCGGTTTTCGTAAGTTTATTCCATCATTTAGACACTCAGACGCTGCACCCACAAAAACATATACCTTATAATTTGTCCAAAAAATAAAAAGTGCCCGTTAAAATTTATCTAACTTTATATAGTTAACAGCATTTTCAATAGAAAAAAAATATATATTTGGAAAGGTCATTCAATTTCCTACATTTCTTGATTTTTACTGATCGCAAGATTCATTGTGTAAGTGTCTCAAAATATCCATGCAAGTTGATGGATGCCTATTTTTTCAGTTTTGTATTGCATCTAACGTGCCAAAAGAGACCCTCAACTTCTTGCACACACCCAAAACTAAGTTTCCACCACATTCGATTCCATTGCTATTGTAATTTGTAGTTTTCAATTCAGATTTCTGGATTATCCAGTTAAATATGCATGCATATGAAGCAATTATGCAAATCCTTCAGTCTCCATGGCTAAACTCCAGTGGACCACTGAGACAAAAATAAATAAATAAATGAAAACATGTGTATGTATCTTACCAGACTGCATAGGCAATGTGAGGCTATTTATGATTCTGAAGTGTACTTTAAGGAAACAGTTCAAATTATTGGCAAAGTGAAATTGTTTGGATTCTTCGTAGACTGAAATTGTTTGGCCTATACATTTCCATCAAGACTTAAATTATTCAAACTCGCATAAAGCATTGAATGAAAACATGTGTATGTATCTTACCAGACTGCATAGGCAATGCGAGGCTATTTATGATTCTGAAGTGTACTTTAAGGCAACAGTTCAAATTATTGGCAAAGTGAAATTGTTTGGATTCTTCGTAGACTGAAATTGTTTGGCCTATACATTTCCATCAAGACTTAAATTATTCAAACTCGCATAAAGCATTGAATATTTCATATTTCATAAATCATGGACATAGAAGTGAATATTTCATATTTTATAAATCATTGAATAAATCATGGACATAGAAGTGTATGGATAATATTTCATATTATATTCTTGTTGTCATTGCAATAATTGAGAATATTATATTCTTGTTGTCATTTCAATAATTGAGAGTGCACCAACAATAGATTAAAGTAGGTTGTGGTCGTTCATAAATGGATATTCATCAATGGCAGGGAAATAATTGCATTAAGACATTCTTCAACACACCCTCTTAATCTCAACTGGTAGTACATATTCAACATTGTCTATGCCTAAGTGCTTTCTATGATAGTCAAATGCAGATGTTCCCAATGGTTTGGTGAACATATCATCCATCTGCTCCTTAGAGCCACAAAATAGTAAGGAAATTTGTCCATCATTGACTAACTCGCGAATGGAATCATAGCGAGTGTCAATGTGTTTACTTTTTCTATGAAATACATTATGTTTGGACAATTGTATTGCAGATATATTATCACATCAAATAAAAGTGGGATCCTTTTCAGTGTGTCCCATATCCTTTAAAAGTCTTCTTAGCCAAACTGCATGGCAACCTGCTATGGTGGATGCTACATATTCTGCTTCTGCAGAAGACATGATAACAATGGGCTATTTCTGAGATGCCCAAGAGATCAGATTTGTACCCAAATGGAAAACATAATGAGATGCGATTTTCCTATCATCAATACTACCTGCAAAATCAATGTCAGTGCACCCTATGTGAGTATTGTCTGGTGTATGAGTGTATCATATGCCATATCCAAGTGTGCTTGCAACATATCTCAGAATTCATTTTCCAACTTTCCAGTGGGAGTCTTTGGGAGACTCCATAAATATGTAAATAAGACTGACAACATACATCAAATCAGGTCTAGTTGCAATCAAGTACACTAAATTGCCTACCATTTTTTATAGAGTGTAGTATTTACTGCTGGTCCATCATCATTCTTGGTTAACTTGGTGCCAAGAGAAATGGGGGTTTCTGCTGGTTTACATTTATACATTATTAATCTCTGCAAAATATTAGTAGCATACATATGCTAGAAAATAAAAATACCTTTATGAGTTTGAGTAACTTCCAGACCAAGGAAGTATTTCATCAGTCCTATATCAGTCATTTCAAATTCCTTTTTCATGACTGTCCTGAAATATTCAACCATCAAATTACCAATGTAAATCATGTTGTCAACATAAATACATGCAAGCAATATTTTACCTTGCTCTGTTTTGACATACATAGTGGACTCATTATTTCTTCTGCTGAAACCATTATCGATGAGGTAGGAGTCAATCCTACTGTACCAAGCTCGTGGAGTTTGTTTTAGACCATACAAGACGTTTTTTAGCTTAAACACTTTGTGGTCATGACCTTTGATAGTATAACCGGGTGTATCGTCTACATAAACTTCTTCTTCAAGAATACCATTAAGAAAGGCTGATTTCACATCCATTTGATACACAAGCCATTGATGTTTTGTTGTAGTGGCAAGTACACCTCTCATGGTATCATGATAAATAAAACAATAAGAAGCAGAACAAGACAGAAACACAATGGGAAGATTGATTTCCTTCTCATTATTAAGAACTAGCTTATATAAGAATAGAACATAACAATACTATGGGTGAATACCATAGGTCAACAGAATACTATGGGTCACTCAACTAACTAACTAAATCACATGTGATATTACATTCTTCAACAATTATTGCATTTGGTACGGACGCTGAGGTTCATCACATTATAGAAACAATTAGAATTTTTGTTTCATATTGAATTAAAAATAAAAGTATCTATAATACCCTAGGGAAATTCCTTGCTCTTTTAGGGATTTTGGCTCAGATCAACTTGAACAACACTTTCGATTTTATTGTTTAGTTGTCCAGAATATGTGGGAAAATCATTGCAATAACTTTAAGCCCTATTGTTTATTTTCAGATGAAACCACAAAAGAAATCCATAAAATATGAAAAAGATTTTAATAACCACCCTTCGATGAGAAAGAGCCATATTTTAATGGACAAGATTCAAATACCAAAATAGGAAATACAATATATCCTAAGATCTCATAGAAATCCCTAGACATTTCCTTGCATTACACCAGACCATGTCGATGACCCGTTCTAACTAGATTATGTGTCATTTGTTGAACCAATGCGCAAAACTATATATGATCTATTTCTAAGAAGATCATTTTTTCTTGTTTGACAGTAAATGAAAGTATACAAATGACTAATAAGAGGGAGTAAGGATTAGACAAAGATTTAACTTCTGAGAGAACCATGGGTTATATAACTCAATTTATCCTGGATAAATAAGTAATACTCCTACGCATAACATATTCGAGTAATATTTCATTGAAATGTTTTTGTAATAAGCCATATTAGAGTAATATTTCACTGAAAAGAAATTGTAATAAGCGATGGGAAAAATAGCAACATGTATATTTATAAGAATAAATTGTTCTATTTGTTTTGGAGGAGTGATGAATAAATTTAAAAAAATTGTAAGAATATTCTATAACTTATAGAATATTAATTCGATCATAGATGATATTGAGTTACTCTGTTATTTTCCTTGTTGGTTAAGCCACTAAGGTTTAGTCAAGAGCATTGGGAACAGTTGAAAATGGTATTTCTCAACCAATCCACTCGCCGTATCCCTCCAAAGTGGTGTTTATTCAGTGAGACCTATTATCTGATGACAAGCATTTAATCGATAGATTGTATTCCTCAATATAATGAATGCATGCCTAAGAGCAGGGTTCGGATATGTTTTACACCTTTTTACTCATTTAGTATCGTGTAAACATGGAATATGGTAACATTGGGAAGCATGTCGCAGAAGTAAGTCAGATTATTACACACCGTTATCCTACAGGCTGAGCTTATCCAGCATGTACGTTCATGCTGGTTAAGCCAGCTGGCTGGCATGGGTCAAAGAGTTCATGGACGGAGTCCCTCCCGGATGCCGGATTTTTTTGAAACTTCCGGCTATAGCCCAATTTAATGAAGGTTGTACCAAGAGGCAGCTTGGGTGTCCTCTCAGCCGTCACCCATGTCCCGAGGAGCAGAAGGCGCCATTCCGCAGCTACTATGCCCTCTCTCACTGCCAATCACCAACTGGCTTGGGATGTGGGTGCTGGTAATGGCCAGGCTTCAGTTTCTGTAAGTTCTCTTCAACCTCTTCTTTCACTTCACATTGTTTGTCCCTTTTCCATATAAAATTACGAGTTCTTGACCAGTGCTAATGGAAGTATATTGAGAGCGTAGATTTCAGAGCATTACGAGCAAGCAATGCTATGCTTTACTCCTTTGGGGTTTCTTTTCTTTCCGTATCCACTTTTTCTCTTCTCTGCGCCATAGTGTTGGCTTTCAATACCTTATTCTCTTTCGTTTTATTGAAGCGCAGAATAAGCCCATATGTTTTGAATTCGATCGTGCTACTTACCTTTAGCGTTGTTCTGCTTGCAATCCAATCCAAGAGCGAAAGGCCAGAAGGAGCGAAAAAATGTCACTTCGTTTTGGGCTTTGTTTGCACTGTTGTAGCCTCTGCTAGCTATGGCCTCGTACTCACGCTGTTGTAGATCGTGTTTCGAAAGGTTGCAATGAAGCAAGATTTTACAGTGGTTTTGGTGATGCAGGCGCTGGTTTTCTTGGTTGCGGCGTTGATTTGTACAGTGGGTTTGTTGAGCAGCGGAGATTTTCGATACCTGGTCTCTGAGTCCCGTCGTTTTAGGTCAGGGAAAGTGGCATACTACATGACTCTATTGTTGTGTGCTCTAGTAGCTCAAACGTTTTACCTGGGGATGTTTGGACTCATTGTCTTGGTTTCTTCATTGTTTTCTAATGTTATAAGTGCCGTGACGCTGCCTGTCATTCCCATTCTCGTTGTGTTTTTGTTCCAAGAGAAACTCGACGCCGTTAAGATAATTTCCATGTTCATGGGCCTTTGGGGTTTTATTTCATATGTTTTTGGAGGATACCGCGATTCCAACTCCAAGGATGCTGCTCCCGGTTCCCTGGCGAATTTTGAGTGAATTTTTTCTAGGGTTTTCTTTGGTGAATTCTTGTTCAGGATCATTTGTCTGATTTGGAGTCTTTTAAATGAAAAACTTAGCTATTTAATGTCTCATACATTTGGGTTTTTAAACAAGAGCTGTTGTTTGGTTTTTTTTAAGGCTCTTAAATCCGTGTAAACAAGAGCTGCGGTTTGGTTTTATAAGGCTCTTAAATCCGTGTAAACCAGAGCTGTGTTTAGTATATACTTAAATGGAATATACTAAATTTCTTGAGGTGCAACCTGTTTTAAAATCAAATCTAAATTTTGAGAAAGTCCCAACTATGTGTAAATCAAATTTCAAATTTCTCTATTGATTGAATGATAGAAATTCTTTCATAAAAAATATTTATGTTTAATTTTTTTTAATTGCATTCAAGAGGTGTATTTTGTATTGAAGAGGTGCATTCTACAACCTAGGAAGAGAGAGATGTGTAACTCTTTTTGAGCTCATCTAGAGTTGACACATGTCCTTTATAAAATTTTTTTATCAAAAATAATATGTCGGCTTAATTTAAATTTAAATGATTTAGAATTGCATATATATAAAACAACATAAAGTAGATAAGCTAAAACCATAAACATTGGATTACACATTTACTAACATTTCCACTTTAAAAAAGGGTTTGCACCTTGAGAGATTTCATCCTGTAAGTGCTTGATAGATCCCCTTTTTAGATCCCCTTTTAGATGGATCTATGCTGGTTTTAATTAATTTGAGTGTATATATCTCTATATAAACAAATTAATAGTGTTTAATATCAAGGTTTTGTAAGATTTAGGTATCTTATCTTTTTAGATAAAATGGTAACACCTATATTGGATTGAGAAAGGAATGAAAGAATGCAATGTTGTAGAGATAAAACAAGATAAAATATTGAAGTAGAGTGTTACAATGAGAAACATATTTTATTAATGAACCATATGGTGAAAAACAATGCAATGTACATAACAATACCAAGTAGATACAATGGTGGTAACTTACTTTCGACAAGATATTTGACAAACCATGTCATAAAGCCTTCATTCATGAGATATTAAATAATATCCCTAATATAACTAGATAATGATAATTACCTACAAAATTCCTTTTGTTGAGCCCCCCTCCCAATATATGTTTCTAATTTAAAAAACCCTATTTTTATGATATATTATGTATTTAGACTGGAAACCCCTTTTTATACCCCCCTCAATACTTATAAACCCCCCATACCCTACTCTCCACCCCGCAATACATACAATATATTGACCTTGTTTTTCACAGTTAAAAAAACCTTTTATGAATGAACGTGAGAAGATATTTCTCATGAAGGTGAGTCCCCGTGGACTATACCCATTTGCATAAGACCCATCGAGAGGCAAAGCCTACATTTTATCATAGTGGTAAAAAGCTCAATATGCAAAAAGAAACCTCACTCTAAATTTGCAGTGATGAAGTGGATGCATATCGCATGGAGCCCAATCACTTCATTTAATTATTTCCCCCCCCTCTAGAATTATGGTTGAAGGTTATGTTTATCAAAGTGGAAAACAATATTGGGAAATTAATCTATTTTGATGAAAAATCCCTTCTCTGAGAAGATAAGAGAACAACGTGGGTTTTGACGGATATTGGTGTGTCTCTCGAAATTCCGAATGGCTTGGAGCTTAAGTGAGGATATAATTTTATTGGAAGTGATTGGATTGTTGGAAAACAACTTTTCGGTGGCATGGGTGTAGGAAGACTAGCCATTTGCTTAAGTCATGTTTGAGAAGTTTCTTGAAGGAGGTGCAAATCGATGGAAGCAAATATCTTGCTGTGATTCCTTCCCTTGTGTCTGGTGTGGAATATAGTCTTGGAAGTGTTGATGGGGTTGGGAGCTCACCATGGGAAATCAATTGCATTCATACCACCAAAGAATCACTGTTCTAGAGTAGGATGAACGCTCGTTTTCTTGTCTTCTTTGAATCTCTTAGTGATTTGGAAGTTCAAGTTTTAATGGAGTCTGAAGTCTTCTTCTTATTTCACCAGAAAGGAAATGGGATGGTGATGAGAAGAAATCTTGGGAAAATGTTTTGAATATATAAGAAAATTCTCATCTAGCAAAGAGCTTTGCACCAAGAAACGATCCAAACGAGCAAGACCGCTATCTGACCCAGCCTTGTTATTGGACCAAGTAAAGCGACCCCTCTTTGGTTTGAAATCAAGGAGGTCCCAATAATGAATTATGGACTCCACAAAATCTTGTAGAGGGTCTTTACCCAGTACACCTCCTTTTTTCTCAATAGGATCAAAGATGATGTTAAGATCCCCTGCCAAGATAATATTTCGAAGAGAATTTGTTTCCAGAAATTTTGATAGAGAGATTCATCAATCCTTCTTCTCAACAAGATTTATAGGGACATACAGATTAAGGAGGGCAATAGAAATCTTACTTGTAGAACAAAGAAGCTCTGAGTAGATCCAATGTTGTGAAACAAAAAAGGAAAGTAGCGTAAATTTATCCTCCGACCAAATAGTTACTAGGCCCCCACAGGTGCCCTGAGCACTGGCAACAATACCAGTATTCATTTTCCACTTATTATTGCTTAGAAATAATAGAACATCCTTTTCAATTTTAGTCTCTTGCAATAAGAGAATTTTTGTAGGTTCCATTCTCAGAAGATCTTTCACATCTTCTGCTTTTTTGGGATTCCCCAATCCCCTACAATTCCACGAAGTAACCTGCATTATTTACCTGTGCAAGAGGGAGTTTACCCACCCTTTTTGGGTTTGTTCCGCTTGATTCTACCCAAAGACATCTCAATGGTAGCTTGACATCCCTACATTTTCAAACGCTCCGCTTCTTCTTCTCTAATCTCTTTACGAGACTTTCTGCCAGTTTTTTTTGAAGATTGCTCAATAGAATATTCATCAGAAGAGCTGGATGAATCAACCAACTTTTTCTTAAGAATTTCAACCTCCAGCAGTCGATCCACCATCAACCCACGAGAACCAGAGAGCCATAACAACCAAGAAAATTTAAATATTCTTGGAGCCAAAAAATTAGTGACATGATAAAACCAATAAATAACATCAATTTTACAATGCTTTGTTTTTTGAATTTAATTATTCTTCATAATTCTCATTAGAATCATACAAAATCAATTATTTTTCTTGAATAATATTTTTTGCGAATAAATTCTATAATGTTATTTGCAGGCCATTCATTAAACTTATTGATCTCTTATGGAAATGATTAAATGATTGATTCACATAATTGTAATGTTGTGATTCATTATCAACACCTCAATTATACACTTATAACACTATCAAATCACTTTGATATTAAAACTCCTATATCTTTTGGAGTAAATGTTTTCTCACAACATTATGGAATGAAATGATTTCTTTCGCGAGTGATGCAAATATAATAAACAAAGCATGTAAAAATGAATTTATTCTCTTCTTTAAGAAGTGTGAAGGTTAAAAACCAATATAATCACTTCAGAATCTACTTAGTCATTGATGCATCAGATCACCCATATGCAAAGAAAGATTGAGGGTTTCATGAAGCATGTGAAGTTCTAGCTAGAAGGAGAATCGCGCTAGCTTGCTATTTTGATTTTTGTTTTTTAGTATGTTTTTTATTAATTAGATTGATAGGTGTTTATATATTAGAGTTTTGGTGTGGAATATTATTTATACTTTTCTTAAATTAAAGGAGGATGAGACAAGTGTATTATTTATATTGATTGTATGGACGTAGTTCAAAATTTGTAATAAATAATTATAAAAAAAATAAAAAGCTCATGTGATAACTGTGCTTTAGAAAAAAAACTCATGTGATAAG
>LPNX010334041.1:280461-331047 GCA_001517045.1 Pseudotsuga menziesii | reverse complement strand
ATGCCCTTCAAAGAGGCCAATATTATTAAATGTACAAAAAAGGTGCTAAAAACTTGTTTTGGAATTCCTCTATCTAGCTATTAGCTCAAACGAGGTCTTAAACTACATCATTTGAGGACATTAATTTGTTTTTGGAATACCTTGATCGCGGGGTTAATTAAACCCTCGATCAATGGTTTTCTTTATTTATAAAAATAGCCCAATCAAGGGTTTTCACGAGTTAGAAAAATAACCCAATCGAGGGTTTTCTCAATTTAGAAAAATAGCTCGATCGAGGTATTTTATATTTTTTATGTTAACAAGCTAACTTAGGTTTTTTATATTTTTTTTTATGGTAACAAATCCCTTAATCAAGCTATTAGATAAACCTCGATCAAGGCTTATTTAAATCCTCGATCTAGCTTTCGAAAAAAACTTGATCAAGGATTGGTTTAATCCCTCGACTGATATTTTTAAAGCTCAATTGAGGGCTTAAAATTATCTCAATTGAGCTATTATCTAAGGAAATTCTCCTATGTGCCTTACCAAAAAGTGTCACCCGTCATCGTGCGAACAACCATGTAAGTTGCACACTTTAATCTTGACCCATAATAATTTTCTAGTGCACCATTCATCATTGTTGTGATAAGGGATTTTATGATGATCACACCACTTTCCTATGTCCTTTGACTTCCCATTCTTTTTTGCATGTATATTTAACTAGTTTTCTTGCTACTTCATCCTTTATTCTGAGCTAGGTATGCCTTTAACCTTTTTCTATTGTGCCTAATTTCCAACCCAAAATACTTTTTACATTTTTTGTTGAGATTCTTATTCAATCTTAACTGCATAATTGTAAGGGGCTTTTAATGAGGAGATGTCTAGAATGTCCAATTATGTTTGGATGTATCATTGTAGATTACTATGTTATTTTAGAAGAAAGAATGGTCTGTAGTCCTTTACATGTGGCATGGAATTATGCCACAATCTTATCTTTACCTTGGTGCAAAATGTCCATCTCATGCACTAGTCTTCATAATTTCCAACATGTAAATACTCTTCAATGAGAATGTAAAACAATCCCCCCTTGTGGTTTATTTGGAATATAGTTCATAATCATCTTACTCAAGCTTCACATAGTAAGTGTCCCGCCCGTATTCAAGATGGGGAAGTACCTTTATGAGAGAAAAAATAATATTATCACTGTCAAAATATTTTTGAACGTTGAAATAACCCTCGAATATATTTATCCATAAACTCTCTTGTAATAAAATAGGACTAAAATGGCGGTATCTTATCTCAAAGAAGAAATATGAAAATTAGTCTCATTTACAAAAGGCCATAAAATATTTTGAAGCTACAATTTATAATAATGTCAAATGAACCTAAGAAAAAAAACCATAAAATGAAAGAACCTTAACACTAGCTACATATTAGGGTTGAGCATGAATGTCAATCTTAAAGAATCTAAGATGTCTAAGAAAAAAGGGATCCTTTTCAAGAGCATAAATTTTCACGTCATGGTTTGTGTGAGTTTTGTTTAGTTGATTAGAAAGAATATTGAAAAAATTAGTAAAGTTCTCAAGATTTGGGAGTTAATGTCATAAACCATACTTAGAAAAACACTAAAAATGTACTGGGAAAAATTAATATAAAATTTCTCGGTATCATGATTATTTTTAAGATGACTTTTAATGGCCACCTCAATGACTTGACCTCTATTATTAATGTCTACTTTGTAATTATTTACAATAATTTGCAGTTATCCTAAATATAATGTTCATCACTTGTTAGCTAATAGTTGGATGATCATCATTGATTTTGATATAAAATTATTAGCATGACACAACATATTTGTTGACATCCTTAGTGGTGATAGTGGATCATAATAAACATGCGAAAGTAGTTAAAATGTGTGAAGTAGGGAAATCCAATGGCTTTGAGCTTGATACATGTATATGTGGAGATAATGTCCTTGTAAATGCAAACTCCATATGTAGGCTCTAATGTTAAGTTTATTATGAAACTATGCTATAGTTTTGAGTATATTTATAAAAATTAATATGATATCATTTTCCCCGTTAATTATTGAAATTAATGAAGATTGATTTAAATGTTAATTAACTTTATATCATTATCCTATTAATGCTTAATCTTTAATAGAAAAGAACAAATACACAAAAACAGTGATGGAGGAAAAGACCGATGAAAAACCCATGTGAACATGGTGATGGTGATGTAAATGTAACATTATGTTATTATGCTATTAACAATTTTTTTTTTTTGGTTCACCAAAATAAATGTATAAAGCATACATGAAGTGGATTCAATTTTTTCATTTTTTTTTATAAATATAAACATATGATAAGGCAAATTTATTCACATTATTATTTTTAAATCAATAAAAATATAATAAAATTGAAAAATTGAAAAAAAAAATTTAAATAAATTAGATTAATAAACCATTTCTATAAAAAAATTTAGAAAAAATAGTTAAATTATTGCAAAATCAAAGCTACAACATTATATAATCCTGATAGATATTTATTTGTATGAGATATGAAATACTTTAAATTGTTCTAAGTTATAATTTAATAACCATAAAATTATATAATCCTGATAGATATTTATTTGTATGAGATATGAAATACTTTAAATTATTCTAAGTTATAATTTAATAACCATAAAATAGGTCATTTTTTTAAAGAAATAAATGAATAAAGCTTATTAAGAAAATTGATATAAAATCTTGTTTGATGAAAGGTTAAGTAATAAATAATTTTTTAAAATACTTATTATGTGAAGATTAATAAATAAATAAATAAATAAAACTTATTAAGAAAATTGATGATGTGGAGATTGATAAATAAATAAATAAATAAAGTTTATTAAGAAAATTGATATAAAATCTTTTTTTTATGAAAGGTTAAGTAATAAATAAATATTTAAACAATAAGTAAAATATTGATCAAAAATTTTGAAAAAAATATTTAGAATATAAACTTTATAGATTTAAAAACTTAAATGATACCTCAATCCAATAGGGATATTAAGGTAGAGGAAAATGAAGAATAATGCTTATGGATTTTTAAAATACATAAAAGGTTAGGAATTTGGAAGCACAACTAATAAATTATAATTAAAAAAAACATCTAAACTATAGTTGAGAAGCTTTTCCTAAAAGCATTAATTTAACTATTGAAAAAAATTGTTTTATATATACTTAAAGATTATTTATTCATTTATTTATTAGAAACCATATCTCAACTTAATTGATTTATAAAACTTAATAAAAAATAGTATGTTTTTGAATAATAATAAATTTCCTAAAAATTAAGAGAGAAAGGTAGATTCCACTGAGTTTCTTTGATCTCCCCGCGCGTGGAATGGCTGAGCGTCCTCTTCCGCGGCTAGGTTTTCCCTAGCTGCCGCCTTGCTTCGCAGAGTTGTGCTTGCTAGATAGCTGGCTGCTGCTCTTTACAGAGACGTGTTTGCTGGATCGCTGGTTGCTGGTTCCCTTTGGTTGTCATATCGTGGTTTCAGCATGGAGTCCTCTTAAGAAATGGGCTCTCATGCCCAGCTCTCTCCTTCAGATCCATGCCAGAAAGCTCTCATCCTCTCTGAGCAAGCCCTCATTGGTAAGTTCACAGGGTTATGGCCCAGCCCTAAGGTGGTGCAGATTTGTATCTCAAAACAATGGAACCCTCTTCTGCAAGGACAGGTCTCTCTTTTTGCAGTTGGACAGGGGTTTTTTGTATTCCTATTCTCAAATAAAGAAGAAAGAGACCTAGTCTTTCGTTCGAGCCCTTTTTTCATGGGCTCGAGAGGTCTATTCTTAGCCCCATGGTCTCTGGGGTTTAACCCAAAAGTAGAGATCACTGTCGCTCCATTCTGGGTAAGACTCCCTAACCTCCCTCTTCATCTTTGGGGGAAAAGCACTTTGATTAACATTGGTAATAAGTTAGGTCGCTCTCTAGATTCTACATAACCAAAAGGGGGTCAGTACAGATGTGCATGTATCTGCGTAGAGGTGAATCTAGAGAAAGGACTCCTGGAGGCCCTAAAGCTCACATTAGGAGATTGGAGCCACATTCAAGAACCGGATTATGAGCATATCCCTTTGAAATACAACTTCTGTCATGTATATGGTCACTTTGCTAAAAGCTGCCCCAAGCTTGCAGAACCACGGAAACCAACAAATCTCCCATCTTCCAAAGATACAGAGTTCTAGATGGTCTCTAATCGATATCGTCCTCCCCGGTGAAAGGAGCCTCAAGCGTCCCAGCACAAGGTTTCTCCTCAAGATCCTTCTCCACCTGCAGATACTTCATGGCCAGAAAACAAAAATAGTTTTGAAGTTCTCCAGGAAGATGAAGCACAAGAACTTGAAGTCGTTGTTGTCCCAGAGGCAGCCCTGGTCCCTCTGGCCCCTCGGAGGCAGTTGCTCCAAAACCTGCTTTTCCAGGTTCTAGGAAAGACCACAACGTTTTGGTTCACAATAACCTAGCCTAGGCAGGGCTGGCCTCCTTGGCCCCTTCGTCAAAGGGAACCTCTGAATCCGAAGACTTTTCAGCTCCTTCTCCTCCCCTCACCAGAGGGCGAAAGAAAAATAAAGAACGCAGAGAAAAGGAAGCAGCGTCAAACATCAGCTCAGGCTATCAGAAGAAATTGGATCCTTTCATTAAGGGGCTTTCCTCTCCGCCTATTTAATGTTTTGTTTCGGTATTCTTCTCTGCTCACAATTCGTGAGAGTCTACTCTTGCAAGCATTCTTTTTCTCGAAATAGCCTTAGAAGAATTTGGGATTCTCTTCTCAAAGCACTTTTAAGAAGGCTGACTGTTATGTTAGAGGGCATTAGCCTTCTGTTTCTGGATTCCTCTTTGTACGTCGAGCTGGGCTACAACCATTTTTAATCAATCAAAATTTTTAAGTTTCTATTAAAAAAAAAAAATTTCCTAAAAATCACAATTTTTTTTTTTAATCTTTGTGCTTTTTCTCTTATTTTCTCACTATTTTAGTCCAACCAACCACTTAGTTAGGAGTTATTAATTTTTTTTATTACTTGTATTCCTTTGTTGCATTCAATGGTTTAAAGAGTTATTCACCCATCTCTTTCCTTTTTCTAGAGAGTCTTCTTGCACTATGTTGACCAATGTAATAGAAGTTGCATCCATCTCTTTCCTTTTTCTAGAGAGTCTTCTTGCACTATGTTGACCAATATAATAGAAGTTGCATTTGGTCAAAGATAAGATCTAAGATCAAAGATAAGATCTAAGATCTTGTTTGGTTCTATCTAATGATTTTCATCGTTTTTTATTATTTCCAAAAAATAAAATTATATTTTTATCTTTATAAATGTATATTTCATTGTCGATATAGATTTCTCTAAAATCTTGCTTGGTTCTACCTAATAGTTTTCATCATCTTTAATTATTTAAAACAAAAACTTTAAATTTTTGTCAATTTGTAATAAACAAATTAAATATAATTTGTAATAGAAATCAATACTTTAATAATCCAAATAAACAAATTAAATAAAATTTAAAATTTGTAATAAAAATCAATGCTTTAGTAATCCAAAAAAACAAATTAAATATAAAATTTGTAATAAAAATCAATACTTTTAGTAATCCAAATAAACAAATTAAATAAAATTTGTAATAGAAATCAATACTTTAGTAATCCAAAAGTTGGATCAACTTCAATATCTACTCTTAAATAATATTTAATTTCAAAAACCTTTACTTAAATCATATATATAATAAATATCAAAACCAAATTTTGTCATCGTAATCTCATATATATATAAATATATATAAATAAATATCAATAATGTATAAAACTCCTAAAAGCATTATAATAGTTTGTATTTAAGTTTGGTTACCTACCTAATCCAAAATAACACTTTTGACAAAGATTCTATATACGGATTAAAACTCGAGCACTACATGAGTTCATAAAATTTTGAGGTTGGAGAAGTCATATGAAATATTATAGTACAAAATCATGTTTGACAAAATAAGTCATACGAAGTATGGTCGTACAAAATCATGTTTGACAAGAAACTAAGGGACTATGGAGTGTGGACTATCATTCCACACCTTCCACCTTTCTTGGAGTGCAAGAGTTCTAGTACATTCTACATTTAAATAATCTCATAACTTCATAATTATTATTGTTATTATTATTAATGAATAAATCCCATAAGCGTTCATCATATTGATCTTTTCAATTGTACTTTAAGAACGCAAGATTGTGATTAAGGCTTGTCGTCATGGTCCTTATCATCATAAATGAATTTACTTTAATCATAACTTTGAAGATCAATTATAATTTATAACCACTATTTCACATTTTGGTTCAAAGCAATGATGGTGCTACTCATAACAGATTGTGTTGTTGAGTTTTGGTTTATGGAATAAGCAACCTATCATTGAAACTATTTCATCATAATGACATAACGACAT
Organism: Pseudotsuga menziesii; assembly: GCA_001517045.1. NCBI lineage: Eukaryota > Viridiplantae > Streptophyta > Pinopsida > Pinales > Pinaceae > Pseudotsuga > Pseudotsuga menziesii. Next base: position 324,601 of record LPNX010334041.1, on the reverse strand, counting down.
GTTATGTAGGCTAAAAGATTTAAATTAATATAAATTTATTGTTTTTTTTATTTATGAAATATGGAGAAAGGTTAAATGCAATAAAGTGTAAATATTTGGGGAAAATTTTAATTTTTTTAAATTGAAAATAAAGTATATTATTTTTATTTTTATAGTTTTAATAAAAAAAATTGAATGAGCAATGTTGTTTATGTTACCTAAGAGATGTATCTCATAAACAAATTATTTTGAATAAATTATGGATATAGAAATATGAAAAAACATGAATCAATGCAAAAACAAATTATATAAAGTAAATTAGAATAAATAATATTTGTATTATTATGTAAATGTTGTAAGATTGATATGACTCAAGGGAGTTCATATATGAGGTTAAATATATATAAAATTATGCAAGAGGAGCATATACGAGGCTAAATACATATGTAGTAGGGCTGACTTAAAGAATGGGCCTCATGTGCAATGAGTATATATGTATATATAAAGGTAATGTAGTCATCGGACCCCTAGTACAACATCAACACCGCCCATTTGGATTGCACTCATTGGATTATCTAATGAATACTCATCCATAGTAAGCTTAATACTAGGACACTTCCCCAAGCAATTTATAGTACCTAGGTTTTCAATCATTACTTGATATTTTGGTGCGAGATATATAAAGTAATTGAGAAGTTTGGCTAATATGCAATCAATGAAGTTGTGGGTACTACTACAATCAATCAACAATGTTACCTTTCTCTTTTCGATATATCCTTCTATCTTGAGAGTTTGAGAAGTGCTAATGTTAGCCAATGCATGACAAGATATCTTCTTTATCTACCTCTTGAGGTTGTCCCGGATTTGAATCATCTTCCTCTTCATAGTCTATGTCAAATAAGTTACACAATAAATCTTGAAAAAATAGGAGATCCTTCTCCAATTACCCCAAGACATTCACATAATCATTTCACATGTCTCTCAATGATGACTATTTTACCTTATATATACATATCTACTCATTGCACATGAGGCCCCTTCATTAGGATGTCCTTAGTACATATGCATTTAGTCTCATGTATGCCCCTCGTGGGTCGTATTATATACATTTAACCCCATATATGACCCCCCTTGGGGCATATCAATGATGTTATGGGATAGAGTGAGAGAAATAAAAAATAAAAAAAAAGTCTCATTAGTCTATGCTTAGTCTTATGTTTCATATTATACACACTAAACAGAGGGATATGTTTCAATTAAAAGAGTGTTCATTTGGTTACTAAAGATCGGTTGGTTCTATAATTGTAGATGGGATGTTTGTTTCTCTTCTTAGTGTATTGTGCACTGTGGTTGGTAGGCATATATCCTATCAGACATAGAGTATTATTCTGCACACATTCAAGATGTTGAACTGAATACATAGGCTTTAGAAATTGATCCATATTAAGTGTTGTTTACACTAAACATGATAAAAGTTTGAAAAAGTTACATTGAACCTCACAAGGGAAATGTGTCAGGTCAAGATTATCTTTTAACCAACAAAAAACGTAAAAGAACAATGCTCATTGACTTCATTCAAGAAAAATTAATCATTTACCATTTTGATATTGAAAAATGCCACTCTTTACATTGAATGTTGTACTATTATGTAAAGGAGCAGACTATTTATTCTACATTTTGGACTTTCCAATGGGTTTTGGTCGAAATCCGGTAAATTGTTTTAGTGAAATTTAAATTTAGAAGAGTTCAAATTGTGTTTTTGAATCCATAAATAGATTCAACACCCACAAAGACAAAATCCGGTAAATTGTTTTTGGTGAAATTTAAATTTAGAAGAGTTCAAATTGTGTTTTTGAATCCATAAATAGATTGGGCACACACAAATTACCCCCTGGTACCGAGATTATGCAATTTTTGTGAATCGTTAAGTGAACTCTAAACAAAACAAGACACAAAATATACTTAGAAAATGTTGAAAAGTAGAATATTTAGACTACACCTTATGTAAATGTTATGCAATTTTCGCGAATCGTTAAGTGAACTCTAAACAAAACAAGACATAAAATATACTAAGAAAATGTTGAAAAGTAAACAAAACAAGACACAAAATATACTTAGAAAATGTTGAAAAGTAGAATATTTAGACTACACCTTATGTAAATGTTATACATTTTATGAGATAGAAAAAGTGACAGTAAAAATGACTAATTGTTCTATGATTTGTTTTATGCTTCATATTATACACTAAATGTAAGGATACATTCAAGTCACACATATGTTCATTTAGTTGCTAAAGGTATTTTAGTTCAATAATTGTAAACATCTCTTCTTAGTATGTTGTGTATTACAATTATTGTCCATATATCCTATGAAACACACATTGTTGTTATAATAAACACATACAAGAGTAGTCTATTTGGTAGATGTTTTGGATTTTAGATGATTTTTTTTATCAGAATTGGCTTAAATTTTTTTCCAAAATCTGAATTTTGAAGTATTCAAATTATGTTTTTTAATGCATAAATGAATTCAACATCCTTAAATACCCCAAAGACATCAAGATTATGCAAGTCTAACAACTATTATATGCTTGTTCAAGAATTAATCTAACTAAAATTTTTCCAATATTCTATAAAAAAAACTAATTTTTTCTTTTAAAAAACGTCTAACATTTAAACTACAACCATACAAAATGTTTAAATTGAATATATATATATATCCAAATATCATAAAAAAAAAATAGCCAAGATTTCATAAATACAGCCAATCCCCAGGGCTACACTATAATCATTTACCTTTAAAATGTAGGAAAACGCTATTGCTTGTGATTTATTATCCACCACCATGGAGAGTGTCTTTAAAGATACACCCTACTTATACATCACGAAGTCAACATTCAACCTTCCATGACTCAAGGGTTGAGATGTCACCACCGCTTAACAATCTTCCTTTGTACTCACTCACATCTCACGATACTAGTTGCCTCCTTTCCGTACCCACATGCAAGTTTTTTTTATTAACTTTAAATTATAATTCAACAACCTATTTTAGGAATAAAATATATATTTGATTTGGTGTCCAGTTTTTAGCCTCCCTTTATTTTTCATAATAAAACATGTATTTTTGGTCGCGGGCATAATTTTATCTTGGGCTTCACGGCAGCTCCCTTTGCCCCGTCCGCACTCCATCTATTATTAGACGGCTGCTTTCTTTTTAGATTTTAGGGGAACCGAAACCTGTTTTGCTTCTCATTCGGTGCCTCCCTCCTCACGCTTTTATATCTTTTTGTTTTTGGTTTCAGGTAGGAGAAAGAATATGTTTAACTTCTTGCATGTGAAGCTTTTCTGCTCTTTGTTATCATAGATCTGCTCGTTCTGGCTTTATTCGGATTTTCTTCTTTCACTTAGATTCATTTCTCTTTCACCCGATTCGTTTTTTTTCTACTTGGAAGCCTGATTTTTCATAGTTTTATGGGAATCAAAGCTTCTGGTTTCCTATAACTGAACACACAAAGTTCTATTACAGTTACCTCTGTCCTTTCAGTTAATTCAGTGCATAAATGCTTTTGCTTTGTACTTTTTTTAACATGCAGAATATTGTTGGTCTTTTTGTTTCATTGAGCTCTGTGTATATTGCCCATGATTTGCATTTTCTACATACAGAATTCAGTATTTGGGACGAGCTGCAGCAGAATGAAATGGTCTGTTAATGGCGGGAAGTAATAAAAATTCCACGAGTAGTTCTCAGTTGATCGACGCCAAACTTGAAGAGTATCGAATTAAACGATGTCCTGCATGTGGTCATCAGATTGAACGCCAGGAGGTATGTTTATGTTTATGTTTATACAGGTTCTCTTTTTGTACTCAGACATGATTGAATATATTATTCAATGCAGAAAGATATCATATATTAGATCGCCACATGTTCATGTATTAGAAAAAACATTTATAATTCCTGCAATCGTGTCTGGCTATGGTTTATTGGCAACCTGGAGGGTGGATTACAACCTACTTTTAAAAAGCTTGGACCTGCTTGCTCCACCTCATACCAGAGGTTGGCTCACTGCTATGTCACAGCTGTATTTGGATAGTAACCTTTTTGGGATGGGATTTTTTAGCTTTCTCATGGCATTCTTACTATATGGTAACTTTTTTTTGGATGGCATTCTTGGTTTTCTCTTATCTTGATGGCATTCTTGTGGGCTTAAACTATGTATCTAACCATCTAAAACCTACAACCAGCTGAACTTTTGGATGGCATTCTTGGTTTTCTCTTATTTTGATGGCACTCTTGTGGGCTTAAACTATGTATCTAACCATCTAAAAACCTACAACCAACTGAACTAACTACTACATTTAAAACTCTTACGATTGCTCTTTCCAAAAAAGAATAGATGATTGTTCTCATAACAATTGTTTTCTTGTTGCAGGCTCTTCAAGACTGGCCTGGGCTTCCTTATGGAGTAAAATTTGACCCTACAGATCAAGAGCTCATAGAACATCTTCAAGGAAAGGTTGGCTTTGATAATTATGCCCCTCATCCTTTGATTGACGAATTCATCCCTACCATTGGAGGCGATGATGGGATCTGCTATACGCATCCAGAAAAACTACCAGGTATGCATTTCTCTCAAATTTTATAATCAAATAATCAATGTGATCTAATAATCACAATCAAAATATTTTCTTATACATTGTGAAATAGTTTTTTTTATGCAATGTGTTAAATTTAGAATACCCAACTTTTCATGTGGACATTCCATTTATTATCAAGTCCCCGAAAAAAAAAAACTATAACATATTATAGATTCTTAGTCTTCTTGCTGAGTAGAGTATCTACACAATGTGGCTGTTTGTCCACATTTTTATATTTCCAAAGGTGTAGTTGTTATACCATGCTGTTGTACTCATACTCCAATTTTCAATGATACTCCTTCCTAAGCTCTCCTTACACCAAAAACCTGCAGCTGTTAATGAACATTTAAAACCCAGGCCCTCCCACCAGAAGTCCTTTGGGTTAGTCCACATTTTTATATTCTCGTTTTTATATTTCCATAGATAAGGCTCTGATACCATGTAAGGTTTGTCCTTACACCAAAACCTGCAGCTGTTAATGAACATTTAAAACCCAGGCCCTCCCACCAGAAGTCCTTTGGGTTAGTCCACATTTTTATATTCTCGTTTTTATATTTCCATAGATAAGGCTCTGATACCATGTAAGGTTTGTCCTTACACCAAAACCTGCAGCTGTTAATGAACATTTAAAACCCAGGCCCTCCCACCAGAAGTCCTTTGGGTTAGTCCACATTTTTATATTCTCGTTTTTATATTTCCATAGATAAGGCTCTGATACCATGTAAGGTTTGTCCTTACACCAAAACCTGCAGCTGTTAATGAACATTTAAAACCCAGGCCCTCCCACCAGAAGTCCTTTGGGTTAGTCCACATTTTTATATTCTCGTTTTTATATTTCCATAGATAAGGCTCTGATACCATGTAAGGTTTGTCCTTACACCAAAACCTGCAGCTGTTAATGAACATTTAAAACCCAGGCCCTCCCACCAGAAGTCCTTTGGGTTAGTCCACATTTTTATATTCTCGTTTTTATATTTCCATAGATAAGGCTCTGATACCATTCTGTTGTAGAGATACTCCAACACAACCAATGTACCATCCAAATACTATAACACAATGATTAATCACTGTGATAACCTACATTATTCCCTGCTATTGCTGGTTATACTGCCAGTTTATCTTCTCGTTTAGTTATGCTCCATTCTTATTGCAAGTTGTTCCTGAATAGACTGTGAGTTTATCTTTTTGTTACAGGAATAGCTCGTGATGGGCTTATAAGGCATTTTTTCCATCGACCTTCCAAAGCATACACAACAGGCACCAGAAAAAGGAGAAAGATACAAACAGCCTGCGATGAGAGCAGTGAAGGCGAAACAAGATGGCACAAGACTGGCAAAACAAGGCCTGTGTTGGTTAATGGCAAGCAGAAAGGCTGCAAGAAAATCCTAGTTCTATATACCAATTTTGGGAAGCACAGGAAGCCTGAGAAAACGAATTGGGTGATGCATCAATATCATTTGGGTTCACAGGAAGAAGAGAAAGAAGGGGAGCTCGTGGTATCCAAGGTCTTCTACCAGACACAGCCAAGGCAATGCAATTGGGAAAAGGCTACTGATGTTGGGGATATTGCTAAGGCCTGTATAACTGATGCAGCTCAAGTTTCAGAGAGATGCACAGCTGGAGAAATTAATGGTTTTACTGCAAAGAATATTTATACTGCCTTTAATCACTTGGAACAGCAAGCGAAAGTCACTCAGAGTTCCCACAATTTATCTTTAGCCCAGTCCCGGTCAGAAAGTAGTGATCAGGTAAGCATTTCTGAATAACTTAACCATGGATTCCACAAACAGCACCTAAGGAGGCTGTTTTTGGTACAAACCCATCCCATAAACCTTCAATAATATCGTCTCCATTCTTTCATCTTCATGTGAGTAAAAATTGGAATGAGTATTCCATGGAAAAAGCTTCAGTGTAACTGGGAAAAGGCTTTTCAGATTTGGTAAATCTTGGATATTTTTTTTATGGGCCTCCCCGTTCACTGGAAAAGATTTAAGATTTGAAGTGTGTCAACACTAATCAAGATCTGGCGTGTTTACTCAAATTTTGACCATTTTTGCTTTTAGGCTATAATAACACTTGTCATTATAGTGGTTACTTAGATGATGATATGATGATAACCCTAGATGAGACATTAAAATGTCTTAGAGTATTATTAGATCTGGTCAAATTATTGGTGAAAAATCTTAAAGTATTATTAATCTGGTCAAATTATTGATGAAGAATCTTCTAAAAGGAGTAAATGATACCATTAAAGGTGCTTTAAAATTTAATAGGATGCTAAGTTGGAAAATGTTAGAATTAGAATTAGAATTAGAATTAGAATTAGAATTAGAATAAAACTGTTTAGGGTTGAATTTTAAATTTTATAAAATTAAAATTAGTATAAAGGTGCTTTATAATTTAATAGGATGTTAAGTTTGAAATAGGATGTTAAGTTTGAAAATGTATGAATTAAAATAAAATAAAAAAATAGTTAATGGTTGAATTTTAAATCTTATATAATAATTAAAAATTAAAATTAGTAAAGAAGATTTATAGCAAATTTTTAAGTATAAATTGAAAACAAAAAATATATCTAAAATAATTGATCATAAATTTAAGAAACTCAATCATTTTATATTTAATTTATTTTTATGATAATATTGTCATAACGTTTTGTTATTAAATATGAATTATGAATCATGGTTAACTAAATTTATTATTTTAGCATTTGCATTGTTAGACAATTTTCTATATTATCTATACAAAATGATTTGGAATTTTGAAATGATTTATTCATGAATGAAAGTTTTGGCATCTTAATTTAATTTTAAGAAACTCAATAATAAACATTTGTATATTTGGAAAAAAAGTTTTACAAGTCTTTATTACCAATCTGAAGAATGAATAGTGGCTAATTAAATTTAGGATTTTGACATTTGCATTGTTAACAGTTTTGTATATTATTAATATGGAATGATGGATTTTAAAATGATTTATCAATCGATTTATTCTTATGAATGTTTTGGCATGTTGATTTAAATGTGAGTTGTTTTTATATTGGTAAGTAAATTTTTATATTATAGAATTATAATATAAATTATATTTTTATTTTATATTTAGTTAGTTAATTTAAAAATTATAGTTATTTTTTCAATATATATGAATTATATAAAAAAATTATCATTGAAATTAAAAAAGAAAAATTAAAGAGATTAAATTTATTTTAAGAAAAAACTTTGAATTTGATATTTAAAATTTAAAATCAAATTATATATTGTTATTATTTTAGTTTTTCTATTTATAATTAACATAAAATAAAAAACAAGCACACATAAAATATTTTTATGCTAAGAGTAAACAATGATCACACTTCCTTGCCTTGAAGTACTATCCTTTTGGGTTGAACTCTATGTAGATGTGACTAAAAAAAATCTATTCAGAGTGGTTTTTTTCATTAAGAACTATCTTCATGATGGGCCCAAGGGTGAAATTGGTGATATGGGAAATGGAATTAGCCCAATCCATTACTAATTGTGAGACTTATATAACTTATAGTTTCTTAAATCCTTAATCTTGTGAAATTTTTTTCACAAGAGCCATAGTGCATAAAATTATGTTTTGTTGTTGGTTCCTAGGCCTGCATACTTCAAAATAAAGTGGTGATGATTGTTTAAAAAAATAATGACCCTTACTCCACATATAACTTATCTTCCTTGAGAAATTCCATGAAAGAAATCCCAAAGAAAAGATAAATCTATGATAGGTTCCTTTAAAATTATTGTCACATTTTGCTTTGGCTCCTTCCAACAATCACAATAAGATAATGTGATGTTGTGGGAAACCTAACCAATATACAAGTCATGTCCTAAAAGTATCATCTTATGTGTAGCCAACCTCAACCCCCCATAGAACACAAGAAGGTAAGGTTGTGTGTCATGTTGCAAAAGTTTCCCTAATCTAGTTTCCAAAGCTATCCAAGAGAGTGTCTTTATCCCAAGGGATTGAACCATTCACTAATTGTTATACTTCTCTCCACACAAAAATTGAGAAAGGGCATGTGAAAAACAATTGATCCAATGATTCATTATCAAGTTTAGAAATGACACCTTTATCAAGTCCATTCTAGTTCTTTTATTGGACATTGTCCCAAGTAAGAGTTTTGTTTTGAACCATTTACTGATTGCAATATTTATTTTCACAAAGTAATTGAGAAGGGGCAGTGACAAACAAATAACCGATCAATTCATTATCAACTTTAAAAGGACATGTTACATTGCACTTGTACCCAGTGCACCTTCAGTTGTACCCCAAGGAGAGGGCCAATTTTTCGACCAGGAGGGGTGTTATTGAGCAATGGTGGTCATGCTTGGACCCTTTGGTCCTCCTTTAGGGGTATTATGGCTTAACGACAATGTTGATTTTCCTTTAAAAGGGGGTTTTAACCTCAAGGTTGGTGTTCGGGGCCCCTAAGGGCCGACCACTGGGTTGCATGGCTCCATATTCTGCTTGGGCGCTCTAGTGGCCTTTGCTTCAGCTATGAGACACTCATCTTCATTCGCAGCCACTTTGGACACCCTCCTGGCATTCAGTCAGTGGGTCCTTGCTCTCCCTAGCCTTATTTCCTCGGAGGAAAAGAACCTTCATGGTAGGCCCTTTCATGCTTTGAGGACGGCGTTGAGGGATTTTACAGCATTCTAGGGGTTAGATGGGGTACAACTCCATCCCTCCAGCTCACTCCAACCTTTCATTAGGATTGATTCACTTATTTGAGCATGTTTTGGCACCTAGGGATACAAATACCCCAGGTAGCCTACCTTGAGCCTACCTTAGGCTATAGTTTATTATTGTTTTGTTTTAAATTTTAGTTGACATTTTATAATTTCAAATTGACTTACTTTAAGGCACGTAGGCCTGTGTATTTTAAAAAGTGAGTGTGTGATCATATAAATAGATCTCCTCACTTTCATTTGCAACACATAACTTATGGGATAATAAACTATGCACTCGTTTTACCCCTATTAGGGTTTATTTTGATGGATGTGCTCCTCTTGAGGAAGTTTTTGGGTTAATGCAAGATATTTTCTAGTAATTCTTTGGTGAATCTATGCTTTTGGTGATGCTTTGATTTGTTGGACGGACACTAGCACGAAGAGGTCAGGCTTCTTACCTTTTTTTTATGTTGGTAGATGTGCATGTTCAAGTTTTAGTGGTATCCCTAGAGTTGCACTTTTCCCTAGGATAGGCCATTACCTTCCTTATTGTCACCTTAGCAAGTTGAGGCACGTCTCCTTGTGAGGGTTCCCTAGGGCTTCTCCTTAGTTTTTCTAAGCTAATTGCTTGACCTAGGAACCCTTCCTCACTAGGTTAGCCATCCTCTCTAGATGCCATAGGTTGGGTAGGGATTTTGCTAGGATAGGGTTTCCCTTGGTTTTCACACTGTTTCTCTTCTAAAAAAACCTAGTTCTAGGGTTAGTTTAGGATTAGTTTTAGGTTAAGTTTAGGTTTGCAATTTTATGTTGAAAACCCTAAAAATAAAAAATAAAAAATTTTGCATTTTTTGGCCTCCTTCCCTAAAAATTTGGCCTTTCCCGTAAGCCCTAAAAAACCTAAGGTGGAATTATAAGGAATCCTAAAAATATCAAAATTTGCCCTAAAAGGTCCTAAAACAGTCCTAATTTTACCCTAAACCTACCCTTCTTCCTTCCTCCCTCAAATCCTTGATCTTATTTCCTATAGTTCCTAGACTACTTCGCTATCCCTCTCCTAAACTTCACTTCTCTTTCCCAGCTCTTAGCAGTCTTAACCAGCCTCATCCCTCCTTTTTCGCTGCTCTCCAAAACAGTCTTAAATACTACCCCTTCTACCCTCGTTGCTTCCCTAAAGCATCCCTCTCCCCTAAGCAGCCTTCTCCTTCCCTTTTCTCAGATATGTTCCTTAGTTGATACCCTTTTGTGGCAGCCTAAAACCCATACTTTAGGGATGCCCTTTACAATGGCAGCCCTCCCCTTCCCTATCCTTTAACACCTACACACAACCACTGACACATGGTTAATATTCATATGTGACAAGTCTGTATTATGAACACATATCTAGGGTAATTTATGTGCACATTATATTTGATATAAAGCTTTGAAATAACACCATAATACTATATGTATTAAATACATAATCTGCAAATTGTAAGTTGTATGCACATTTAATTCCAACTTTTGTTTGTTAATGCACTGTTGGTTGAGTGAACATGCTTGTATACCATATGAACCCTTGTTAAACTTGCTAATGCTACTATAATTAATGAATGAATACCTACTGTTGTTCATCATTTTCACATAGTCCCTAATGCTATAAATATTGAATGTGGTGTGATGAGTGATCACATAATGTTGGTATGAATATTACTTGGTGAATGACTAAATGCATATCGTTGGACTCTTTCAATGTGCACTTTTATACATGTTTAGTGGTCCAAATGTCTTACATAATAACAATATTTGTTGTTTTCATATACTGTTCACAGGCATGATTGATGCCTCCTACTATTGCATATTGTTAGTAACCATGTTGTTATAATTACATATACAGTGTTGTACATGCACTTTAAAATTTGTTAAATACTTATGATTGCATCTTATTCCAGATGACATTTGTTCCTTATAATTGGTTATTAGGTCGGTGATCTTTCATAATAGTGTGACCTTGCATACTTGTTGTAATAAACAACTAAGTGAATGCATTAATAACTCACAAGCACATAGTACATCCTTTTCACTCTTATATTTTACTCCATTATGCATTGATCAATAACAACCTCGAAAGAGACTATTTTGGGTGTTTAGTGTCTTTACATAATCGAAATAGGGCTCTCCTCTATGAGGCTTAGGCTTTGAAAGCAGTTGGGAGAAGTTAGCTAAGGTGACAGTGGTCACTTCATCCTCATATGATTACTGGTGGCTTGGACTGCCATTTCATCCTGTAACAGGACACTTCTCCCTTGTCCATTCTATTTCATTTTTTGGGCATTGTCCCAAGTAAGAATTTTGTTAATCAAAGAAAGATTATTGTTTTCAAGGAGATTTCTAAATTCCAAATCAACATACACCAACAAACCCTTTCCGATTTAAAGTCTTCATCAATCTTATAGCTTTGTTTCCCATTTTAGCGATTAGCATTCCTTTGGATTTATTTTTATATTGCTTTTAACTCATTTCTTAATTAGATAGTACTAGAGAATTATATTTGAGAAGTTATATGTATTGTGTCCTTTGAGTTGCTTGATCATTATGCAAGTTCAAATATTCCACTCAAGATACTCTCCCAATCTCATCTTATATTCTTTACTAATTTTTCCATCTCATCTTTAATTGAGTCGGCCCTTAATTACTTAAAATTTATAACTTTGGTCCATAAAGCTTTAATGAAAAAATTATTTATAAACTTGTTACAACCAAAGGCCTGTGAATGAAAAAATGTAGATGTTTTTGAGACTACATCCCTATATATGTTGATCTTAGTTAACTTCGAACATTTTAATAAAGGGATTCCCTCAATTTCCTTCTTACTAGTCCAAAGAAGCTAAAAGAGTGTTTCCTCCTTAAAGTCTTCATCAATCCTAGCTTCATATCCCATTTTAGTGATTAGCATTACTTTGGATTTATTTTTATATTGCTTTTAACCCATCTTCTTGATTAGATTGTACTAGAGCATTATATTTTAGGAGTGGGATATATTGTGTCCTTTAAGTTGCTTGATAAAAGAAAGTTCAAATCTTCCATTCAGTTCCCCCTCCCAATCTCATCTTGTCTTCTTTACTAATTTTTCAATCGTGTCTTCATTGAGTCATCTCTTAATTAATTTAACTTTATAACTTTGGTCGAGAAACCTTCATTGAAAAAAATCTTTATAAGCTTTTTACAACCAGCCCCTTATGAGTGAAAAAATATATAGATGTTTTTGAGAATCCATCCCCATGTTTGTTGTTCTTAGTTAACTTCGAACATTTCAATGTTTAAGGGATTTCATCAAGTTCCTTCTTTCTAGTCCAAAGAAACTAAAAGAAAATTTCCTTGTCAAAAAAATGAATAATAATTTTCTCGATAGATGTATTATTTCAATTTTGTATAGAAGTTGGGATAGGAGCTACCATCTTTTAATCAACATTGTTAAATAAACTAATCCTATTTATTATTATGGGAATATCCTTCATCATATACACATATCAACTTAGCAGACTTTTTAGTTGACATCCCTCCTATTATTAATGTGTTAATAAACGTTACAATGACTGAGCCAGTGGCTAAGATGAAACCGCTAAATTCCTATCGACGTTCACCAGCCGATGGTGAACAGTTGTGCTAGTTTTTAAATAGTGGTTGCACCGATCTCTTGGTGATAGGTTATTTTGAAAGATTGGTAGTACCAGAAAAAATAACGTAATTGACGGATTAACTGCGGTGGAAGCACGTTTGTTTCCCAAATAAATCCGACGTAAAGAATTGTTGCATCCCATTTAAATGGACAGTGCATTTCTCATTTCCCATAAGCAAATTATAAGCAACTAGCTACTCTCCATGCAAAACAGAACTAAAAAGAAATAACTTACATTTGCATGAAAACCATTTGGCAAAAACCCTACAAGCAGGCGCATTTAATTACAATGCAAAATTTCAACGTTATGGCAGCCTCGATTTGGACGACCTGGCAGCAGAGTTGGGTTATGATATGATGATAACCCTAAATGAGACATTAAAATGTCTTAGAGTATTATTAATCTGGTCAAATTATTGGTGAAGAATCTTCTAAAAGGAGTAAATGATATCATCAAAGGTGTTTTAAAATTTAATAGGATGCTAAGTTGGAAAATGTTTGAATTAGAATTAAAATAAAAATAAAAATAAAACTGTTTATAGTTGAATTTTAAATTTTATATATTAATTAAAAATTAAAATTAGTATAAAGGTGCTTTATAATTTAATAGGATGTTAAGTTAGAAAATGTATGAATTAAAATAAAAAATTGTTAATGGTTGAATTTTAAATTTTAAATATTAATTAAAAATTAAAATTAGTATAGAAGATTTATATCAAATTTTTAAGTATAAATTAAAAACAAAAAGTATATCTAAAATATTTGATCATAAATTTAAGAAACTCAATAATTTTATATTTAATTTATTTTTATGTTAATATTGTCATAAGATTTTGTTATTAAATATGAATTATGAATCATGGTTAACTAAATTTATTATTTTGGTATTTGTATTGTTAGAAAATTTTATATATTATCTATAAAAAATGATTTGGAATTTTAAAATGATTTATTTATGAATGAAAGTTTTGGCATCTTAATTTAATTTTAAGAAACTTAATAATAAACATTTTTATATTTGGAAAAAAAGTTTTACAAGTCCTTATTACCAATGTGAATAATGAATAGTGGCTAATTAAATTTAGCATTTTGGCATTTGCATTGTTAACAGTTTTATATATTATTAATATGGAATGATCTGGGATTTTAAAATGATTTATCAATTGATTTATTCTTATGAATGTTTTGACATGTGGATTTAAATGTGAGTTGTTTTTATATTGGTAAGTAAATTTTTATATTATAGAATTATAATATAAATTATATTTTTATTTTATATATAGTTAGTTAATTTAAAAATTGTAGTTATTTTTCCAATATATATGAATTGTATAAAAAAATTATCATTGAAGTTAAAAACAAAAAATTAAAGAGATTAAATTTATTTTAAGAAAAAACTTTGAATTTGATATTTCAAATTTAAAATCAAATTATATATTATTATTATTTTAGTTTTTCTATTTATAATCAACATAAAATAAAAATACAAGCTCACATAAAATATTTTTATGCTAAGATTAAACAATGATCACACTTCCTTGCCTTGAGGTAGTATCCTTTTAGGTTGAACTCTATGTAGATGTGACTGAAAAAAAATCTATTCAAAATGGTTTTTTTCCTTAAGAACTATCTTCATGATGGGCCCAAGAGTGAAATTGGTGATATGGGAAATGGAATTAGCCCAATCCATTACTAATTGTGTGTCTTATATAACTTAGAGTTTCTTAAATCCTTCATCTTGTGAAAGTTTTTTCACAAGAGCCATAGTGCATAAAATTATGTTTTGTTGTTGGTTCCTAGGCCTGCATAGTACTTCAAAATAAAGTGGTGATGATTGTTTAAAAAAATAATGACCCTTACTCCACATATAACTTATCTTACTTGAGAAATTCCATGAAAGAACTCCCAAAGAAAAGATAAATCTATAATAGGCTCCTTTAAAATTATTGTCACATTTTGCTTTGGCTTCTTCCAACAATCACAATAAGATAATGTGATGTTGTGGGAAACGTAACCAATATACAAGTCATGTCCTAAAATTATCATCTTATGTGTAGCCAACCTCACCCCCCATAGCACACAAGAAGGTAAGGTTGTGTGTCATGTTGCAAAAGTTTCACTAATCTAGTTTCCAAAGCTATCCAAGAGAGTGTCTTTATCCCAAGGGATTGAACCATTCACCAATTGTTATACTTCTCTCCGCACAAAAATTGAGAAAGGGCATGTGACAAACAAATGATCCAATGATTCATTATCAAGTTTAGAAATGACACCTTTATCAAGTCCATTCTAGTTCTTTTATTGGACATTGTCCCAACTAAGAGTTTTGTTTTGAACCATTTACTGATTGCAATATTTATTTTCACAAAGTAATTGAGAAGGGGCAATGTGACAAACAAATAACCGATCAATTCATTATCAACTTTAAAAGGACATGTTACACTGCACTTGTACCCAACGCACCTTCAGTTGTACCCTAGGGAGAGAGGGCCAATTTTTTGAGCAGGAGGGGTGTTATTAAGCAATGGTGGTCATGGTTGGACCCTTTGGTCCTCCTTTAGGGGTATTATGGCTTAACGACAATGTTTATTTCTCTTTAAAGGGGGTTTTAACCTCAAGGTTGGTGTCTGGGGCCCCTAAGGGCTGACCACTGGGATGCATGGCTCCATATTCTGCTTGGGCGCTCTAGTGGCCTCTGCTTCAGCTATGAGACACTCATATTCATTCGCAGCCACTTTGGACACCCTCCTAGCATTCATTTAGTGGGTCCTTGGTCTCCCTAGCCTTATTCCTCGGAGGAAAAGAACCTTCCATAGTAGGCCCTTTCATGCTTTGAGGAGGGACTTGAGGGATTTTACAGCATTCTAGGAGTTATATGGGGTACAACTCCATCCCTCCAGCTCACTCCAGCCTTTCATTCAGATTGATTCACTTATTTGAGCATGTTTTGGCACCTGGGGATACAAATACCCCAGGTAGCCTACCTTGAGCCTACCTTAGGCTATAGTTTATTATTGTTTTCTTTTAATTTTTAGTTGACATTTTATAATTTCAAATTGACTTACTTTAAGGCACGTAGGCTTGTGTATTTTAAAAAGTGAGTGTGTGATCATATAAATAGACCTCCTCACTTTCATTTGTAACACATAACTTATGGGATAATAAACTATGCACTCATTTTACCCCTGTTAGGGTTTCTTTTGATGGATGTGCTCCTCTTGAGGAAGTTTCTGGGTTAATGCAAGATATTTTCTAGTAATTCTTTGGTGAATCTATGCTTTTGGTGATGCTTTGATTTGTTGGACGGACACTAGCATGAAGAGGTCAGGATTCTTACCTTTTTTTTGGATGTTGGTAGATGTGCATGTTCAAGTTTTAGTGGTATCCCTAGAGTTGCACTTTTCCCTAGGATAGGCCATTACCTTCCTTATTGTCACCTTAGCAAATTGAGGCATGTCTCCTTGTGAGGGTTCCCTAGGGTTTCTCCTTAGTTTTCTAAGCTAGTTGCTTGACCTAGGAACCCTTCCTCACTAGGTTATCCATCCTCTCTAGACGCCATAGGTAGGGTAGGGATTTTTCTAGGGTAGGGTTTCCCTTGGTTTTCACACCTTTTCTCTTCTAAAAACACCTAGTTCTAGGGTTATTTTAGGATTAGTTTTAGGTTAAGTTTAGGTTTGCAATTTTATGTTGAAAACCCTAAAAATTAAAAATTAAAAAATTTGCATTTTTTGGCCTCCCTAAAATATCAGCCTCCTTCCCTAAAAATTTGGCCTTTCCCGTAAGCCTTAAAAAACCTAAGGCGGAATTATAAGGAACCCTAAAAATAACAAAATTCCAAAAATATCAAAATTTTCCCTAAAAGGTCCTAAAACAGTCCTAATTTTACCCTAAACCTACCCTTCTTCCTTCCTCCCTCAAATCCTCGATCTTATTTCCTATAGTACCTAGACTACTTCGTTAGCCCTCTCCTGAACTTTGCTTCTCTTTCCCAACTCTTAGCAGTCTTAACCAGCCTCATCCCTCCTTTTTCGCTGCTCTCCAAAACAGTCTTAAATACTACCCCTTCTACCCTCGTTGCTTCCCTAAAGCATCCCTCTCCCCTAAGCAGACTTCTCCTTCCCTTTTCTCAGATATGTTCCTTAGTCGATGTCCTTGTGTGGCAGCCTAAAACCCATACTTTAGGGATTCCCTTTACAGTGGTAGCCCTCCCCTTCACTATCCTTTAACACCTACACACAACCACTGACACATGGTTAATATTCATATGTGACAAGTCTGGATTATGAACACGTAGCTAGGGTAATTTATGTGCACGTTATATTTGATATAAAACATTGAAATAACACCATAATACTATATTTATTAAATACATAATCTGCAAATTGTAAGTTGTATGCACATTTACTTCCAACTTTTGTTTGTTAATGCACTGTTGGTTGAGTGAACATGCTTGTATACCATATGAACCCTTGTTAAACTTGCTAATGCTACTATAATTAATGAATGAATACCTACTCTTGTTCATCATTTTCACATAGTCCATAATGCTATAAATATTGAATGTGGTGTGATGAGTGATCACATAATGTTGGTATGAATATTACTTGGTAAATGACTAAATGCATATCGTTGTACTCTTTGAGTGTGCACTTTTATACATGTTTAGTGGTCCAAATGTCTTACATAATAACAATATTTGTTGTTGTCATATACTGTTCACACGCATGATTGATGCCTCTTACTACTGCATATGGTTAGTAACCATGTTGTTATACTTACATATATGGTGTTGTACATGTACTTTGAAAATTGTTAAATACTTATGATTGCATCTTATTTGAGATGACATTTGTTCCTTATAATTGGTTATTAGGTCGGTGATCTTCCATAATATTGTGACCTTGCCTACTTGTTGTATTAAACAACTGAGTGAATGCATTAATAACTCACAAGAACATAGTACATCCTTTTCACTCTTATATTTGACTCCATTAGGCATTGATCAATAACAACCTCGAAAGAGAGTATTTTGGGTGTTTAGTGTCTTTACATAGTCGAAATAGGGCTCTCCTCTAGGAGGCTTAGGCTTTGAAAGCAGTTGGGAGAAGTTAGCTACTTGGTGACAGTGGTCACTTCATCCTCATATGATTACCGGTGGCTTGGACTGCCATTTCATCCTATAACAGGACACAACTCCCTTGTCCATTCTATTTCATTTTTGGGGCATTGTCCCAAGTAAGAATTTTGTTAATCAAGGAAAGATTCTTGTTTTCAAGGAGATTTCTAAATTCAAAATCAACATACACCAACAAACCCTTTCCTATTTAAAGTCTTCATCAATCTTATAGCTTTGTTTCCCATTTTAGCGATTCTAGCATTCCTTTGGATTTATTTTTATATTGCTTTTAACTCATCGCTTAATTAGATAGTACTAGAGAATTATATTTGAGAAGTTAGATGTATTGTGTCCTTTGAGTTGCTTGATCATTATGCAAGTTCAAATATTCCACTCAAGATACTCTCCCAATCTCATCTTGTCTTCTTTACTAATTTTTCAATCTCATCTTTAATTGAGTCGGCTCTTAATTACTTAAAATTTATAACTTTGGTCCATAAACCTTCAGTGAAAAAATTATTTATAAACTTGTTACAACCAAAGGCCTATGAATGAAAAAATGTAGATTTTTTTGAGACTCCATCCCTATATATGTTGATCTTAGTTAACTTCGAACATTTTAATAAAGGGATTCCCTCAATTTCCTTCTTACTAGTCCAAAGAAGCTAAAAGAGTGTTTCCTCCTTAAAGTCTTCATCAATCCTAGCTTCATATCCCATTTTAGTGATTAGCATTACTTTGGCTTTATTTTTATTTTGCTTTTAACCCATCTTCTTGATTAGATTGTACTAGAGCATTATATTTTAGGAGTGGGATATATTGTGTCCTTTAAGTTGCTTGATAAAAGAAAGTTCAAATCTTCCATTCAATTTCCCCTCCCAATCTCATCTTGTCTTCTTTACTAATTTTTCAATCATGTCTTCATTAAGTCATCTCTTAATTACTTTAACTTTATAACTTTGGTCGAGAAACCTTCATTGAAAAAAATCTTTATAAGCTTTTTACAACCAGCCCCTTATGAGTGAAAAAATATATAGATGTTTTTGAGAATCCGTCCCCATGTTTGTTGTTCTTAGTTAACTTTGAACATTTCAATGTTTAAGGGATTTCATCAAATTCCTTCTTTCTAGTCCAAAGAAACTAAAACAAAATGTCCTCCTTTAAGTCTTCATTAATCTTAGCTGCATACCCATGTTAGCCATTAGCATTCCTTTGGTTTTATTTTTATATTTCTTTTAACTCGTTTTCTTGATTAGATAGTACTAGAACATTATATTTTAAGAGTAAGATATATTATCTCCTTTGAGTTGCTTGATCACTAGGCAAGTTCAACTCTTCCACTCAAAATCCTTTTCCAAACTCATTTTGTCTTTACTCATTTTTCAATACCTTCTTCCATTAAATCATGTCTCTTAATTACTTAAAACTTTATAACTTTCTTTACCAAACTTCAAGAGGGATCAAATCTATCAAGGTGTAAAGCCATTTTTAGAGTGTAAACATTGACATGTTATTTTTTTATAATATTTTATTGTTTTTTTAAAAAGACACATATAAACTCTAGGATGAGCAATGAAGGACTTATCAAGATGTAAAGCCATTTTTAAAATGTACTTCTTTCGTAAAAAAAAACTTTAGAAGTTTGAATTTTCTTGTCAAAAAATGAATAATTACCTCGGTAGATGTATTATTTCAATTTTGTATAGAAGTTGGATAATAGCTACCATCTTTAATCAACATTGTTGAATAAACTAATCCTATTTATTATTATGAGAATTATCCTTCATCATATACACATATCAACCTAGCAGACTTTTTAGTTGACATCCCTCCTATTAGTAATGTGTTAATAAACGTTACAATGACTGAGCCAGTGGCTAAGATGAAACCGCTAAAGTCCTATCGACGTTGAACAGTTGTGCTAGTTTTTAAATAGTGGTTGTACCGGATCTCTTGGTGATAGGTTATTTTGAAATATTTGTTGTACAAGAAAAAATAATGTAATTGACGGATTAACTGGCTTGTTTCCCAAATAAATCGGACGTAAAGAATTGTTGCATCCCGTTTAAATCGACACTGTGTTTCTCATTTCCCATAAGAAATGAGAAACAGAACTTAAAAGAACTAAAAAGAAATAACTTACATTTGCATGAAAACCATTTGGCAAAAACCCTACAAGCAGGCGCATTTAATTATAATGCAAAATTTCAACGTTATGGCAGCCTCGATTTGGACGACCTCGCAGCACAGTTGGGTTTACCCTAATACTGAAATCGTGAATATGGCTTCTGTGATGAAAGTGTATAATAGCTGAAGAGGACTTAATATTCATATTATGACTTTGAGAAATGATGAAATATAGAATCATGGCGTGCATGTGCAGGAAGCATTGTCAAACAATCAAGTAGCAGATTAGTAGTTACTTATATGGTTTTACTCTCATTTATCTCATAAAATAACGAAATAACGTGTAATCTTCTCTTGCTTCTCATGGGAGTGATTATAATGTTATGCACAACAATGAGATATTAAACTTTGTACTTTTGTTGGATTTGTAGATACCATTGGATTAGTTACTGAGTGTAGGTAGATTAGTTTAAAGGAACGTTGTTATCTTTGCTATGTAAAAAAAATGACACTTGCTCCCTGGTTGTTGAATTAAGTATTGACTACTTAAGTCATATCTCATTTAATTATAAGAAGATAGAGCTACTATTCTTTATCTTTACTGAAAATAAAACTTATTATTATCCTTTACTATTTGTAAAAGTTAATTGATTCATCAAGGTTATTTAAACAAAATAGCTCTTTACCCAAAAAAAATACTTTTAAGTTTATATATATAAATAATTTACATTTTTAATGTGTAATTAATACTAGTTATTAATGTCAAAGTAAATCATTAATATACTTATTTTATAATAAATTTATGAGAAAGTTTTTACCTTAATATAAAATATCAAACCTCCACATTAATACCAATTATATAAATAATTTTGTATATATCTAATATGAAAATGATAAAACAAAGCACTAGTATGCGTATCTTAATGTTTTTTGTTAAATTTGGATTTTATTAAAACTTAAAAGCAAAAAGAAACAAGTGATTATCTTATCACTTGGGAAACCAAACCAATCACCCAACCACAACTGATCTAACATTCTATTACAATCCACTAGTTTCTTAACAAAAGAATTATATAAATAAAACTAAACATATATAAATAAATATTGAATGATTAGATGATAAAAGATTATTTTTACATTGGAGAGCATGTTTATTTATACAATTTGGGCACCTATTGAGAGGATTTTATTTATACAATTTGGGCACATATTGAAGAGGAGTCGTGTCCTCAAAATAACAGTAAATATTAGTTAATTATTAATTTATATTATTATTTATTTTTTATATTTTATTTATCATTTATGTTTGTAACATTGCCACCTATTTTTAAGGAAGTTGTCTTCAAAACTAATTTTGTTGATTGGTTTTTTTTTTTTTAATCATTGTCGGAACGACTGATTGATGTTTTTTATTCCTTTTTAGCTTGATATCGATATGATTGGGCTTTGTTGCACTGATCTCTTGGTGACTAGTTGTTTTTGTAGTATCTACATTATGTCTCTTTTTCTTGCAAATAACTTTTGTCAAATCTTGCTTTGGATATCCCTTCTAGTTTGACTTATGTTGCTTTGCAACTCCTACATTTGAGGTGTCTTACATCTTCAATTCATTTTGTATATATGGTTTGAGTCCTCCCAAATAACTTTCGAGTAGTTGGTTGTTAGATAATCCAAATACTCATGTGGCAAGGGATTCTCATTGATGTGTGAGTTACTCAATGCCCCCTTTCTGTTGTAACCTGGTAAGCTTCTAAAAGAACTTGTTCTCGGTGATTCCTTGAAATCTTTAAAAAAAATAATCTTTGAACAAGTTCCAGTTATAGGAAAAGGTTTCTCCTTTCCACCACATGTGCCAATTATAGGTGTATCCTTCTAGATGAATCGATGCATATTTCACTTCCTCCTTGTCCATCATAATTTTGTATATGGTGAAGTATTCTTCAACTTTGTTTAGCCACATAACACACTAGTCTTCGTTCCCAGCATATTTTGTCCACTCTATTTTTGATCTGGGTGGGCACATCATAAAAGGCTGATAATGGGTTCCTTTTGATATGTAGGGGGTGGTGATGTAGAGCTGCAAGATGAGACGGTCAGCATGCTCAAATTACTTCATCGTTTGCGATGATTAATAGAACTTCTGTTTTGTAGCATTTTCATCATTTTATTATAGTTCTCTATCATGGCGTCCAATTTGTCATCCAACTTTTTATGTTTCTCATTCATGACATACAATTGGTCGTCTAACTTTTATTCCATCACTTGAATAACTTTGTCTATGATCTCTTTCTTAAGCGTTGTGTTGTTATTTTTCATTTCTTCTCTTAAACTTCCTTGGCTCTTAGTGATGGCATCCCTGAGGGAATTGACGTCCTTCTCTAATTTTTTGAGTTGGTTTTTACATTATGTCATCATGCTTTTGGTATGTGGGGGCGTATATATAGATGTGATTTTGGCTTATATGGTGTGTGTGTGTGTGTATATGTATATGTATGTGTATATGTGTGTGTGTGTGTGTGTGTGTGTGTGTGTGTGTGTGTGTGTGTGTGTGTGTGTGCGCGCGCGCGCGCGCTTATGTATATATATGTATTTATAATGTGTAAATGTGTGTGTGTGTGTGTGTGTGTGTGTGTGTGTATAGTTAAAAATAACATTATTATATCATATAGTTTTATTTTTATTATAATATGTGGATAATAATTTGATAACAAAAATATTATTATTATTGTTATTTAATTTTTTTATAAATGGGTTGTTTACGAATACATGGAGATAGCGGTGTTGTTCAAGAAAAATCTACCTTATGACCTAAGGGTCTGGGGTCACCAACATACCAAAATTAAACTTGCAAACATTCAGCCTTCAGACCTTGTTTATGAAGGCTGGTCCTAGCTTTCTCCTTCAATCCAAATGCTCCAACAGCTCCTAGGGATCTTCACATCTGCAAAAGAGATAGATGCCTTCATGCATAATATTAGATGTTATATAAGAGATTAATGAAATATTATGATTGCAATAAGGCAATAATATAATTCATGAATCATAACACATAAGAACATTAGTGCACCAATTTGGAAGAAAATATTTCTTTATTGATAAGCAGTGATGAAAGATACAACCTATATCTTATACAAGTTCTCCTCTGCTAGCCAAGGAACTGAGTTATGTTGCTCCAAATCTCCAAGGGTATTCCTCCATCATAACCTTTCTCTGTTGAGATATATCTTTAGACTCAAACCCTCCCCTCTATTTATACTTGATGAATAGAAGGATTTACAAAGGCTGAGATGGTTAGGGAAGTTGGGAAAGTTATGATTACGATCCAAACTATCACTAGCTAAACATGTTTTTATTTTTAAATTTTGGTGTAGGGTAATCGCGGATATGAATACTAGCAAGTCATGAGTGAACCGTGACTTTTATGAGGGCAACCCGTGAATGAAAAATGTGATCATGTAATCCCAGGTTGTATATATGGCTACTTGCGAATGGTTCATGAGCTGCAATGTCAATAGTCATTTTTTCACCTTAAGCACTTTATAAAACATATGCAAGGCTAGCATAACCAAGATGTATCAAGGCACATACTCATCTATAGATTTTTTGCTACTTCATTCCATTGTGTCCTTTTGTGTACCGACACATTGAGTGCGAGTACCCGGATAGAGAAGTTCCATTTCATCAGATAACAGATGCCCCCTAATATATGAGGTCAGAGAGAAACGATGACCGAAATACATTACAATTTTTATCTTTAGAGAACTCAGTTTCCAAGGCTGCAGAGAGGTACCTGAAATAGACATGTAAAAGTCATGTACAAAATCATTTCTAAGGATGCCATGTTTAATAAAGTGGAACACTACCTCCTTTACAATATTCTATTACATCATATGATACTAGAAACAAGGTCGTGTGTGTATTACAATGGTGGATCAAAGCCACAATATACAATGATGATACTTCAATATCTGGAAGTAGTGTTGCAGAACATAACACAATCTTGTGCAACTTAGGTTATAGAGATCGTAACCTAAGGTCTTTGTCCAAATCCATAGTAACCAGTACAACTCCTACCATGTGAATATGTAAGATGAAGTCGAACATGGAAGGAATTCATCAAAATGTCAGTAGATGAGTGATGCTAACAAATGAATCAAAGGATTTCACCAATGTGAGTAGTGAATCCTAAGGTACCATCTTCGAAACTCTAGGTCTTCATCTTCAGGAGATACTGATAAGAAACCATAGTGCGAGGAGGAAGGAAATGAATCCTTCAATAGATCACAAGAGTAACTAAAAGACTATATGAGGGAAGGTAGACACAAGGAATTCTCAGAAATGAAAGTGATGGGAATCAGGATGACCAGATAGAGGTAAAGATCCTTGAATAGTGAGCACAACACAGAGATGACCCAAGGAAACTTTAGACTTTTAGATAGAAAAACTAGACTTATATGTCATGTAGGAGACATGATCAGATTCCCCATGTATAAAGTACAAGTGGAGGAGTAGAAACTCGAAGTGATAGCTGAACTGGAAGTGGAAAACTGAAACATGAGTATCGAAAATATCAGAGAATTCTTTGTTCAAGGATGACATGCTGCCATTGTTTATAACCCAACGAGTGAGATTCTTCCTTACCTTTCTTGTTAATTTTTAACGAGTCCAAGAAATTCAACTCGAATTTCTCTTCATTTTTTGACAATCTTGAAGAGGAGAGAGAATAATGCTTGATATGTCATTGATTCATGGATTTTGCGAGCTCAAATATTAGATGCCCGTTGGTGTTTTCATAGTTTTGAGAGACTAAAAAATCTGAAGAAGACTCTAGTGGGGTTCTTTTTTGTAAATTTTGTCTCATGAGTCTGAAAAAGTATAAAACAATCCACAGGAGAACTCTCTTAGCTTCCGAAGAACTGAGGTATACCATTTTCGTACATAGTCGGCACGGTCCGAAAAAGGGGTAAACTATCACCAGACCTACGCATCTTCAAAAGCAGCATATAGCCTGAGTTTAACGAGTGTGAAGGAAGACAATATCACTTGAAAAGTTCCATTTGTTTAGAAGAAATGAGACTTACAACCGTAAACTTGATGCTTTGTTCTTTAGGTTTTAGCGAGCATGACAAAGACATAAAGTACGCTCAGAATCCTTTTCATTTTTGGGTCCATGGCATGAAAAAGAGAAAACTAAGCTCATACTGGGAGTTCATTTTTCGTAAGTTTAGTCCTTCAGGGCAAGAAAATAGATAACCCTACACTTGAAGATACTTTTCTCAATTTTGAAGAAAAGAGAGTGTTCCTTTTCTCGTAAATAATCTACATGGTCCAAAAAAGAGATAACCTACAACCAATGTAGATGATCGTTCAATTTACCTTAATGAGTCTGAATGAACAAGTTTACTTGGTTGTCCAGACTATTTTAAGGAGTCGGACCAGGGCCTAAAGAAAACACCATAAGGACGGGGAGCCTTATAAATGGGTGTAGCTAGGTAAAAACATGCAAAATGAGGCTAATTTTTTCATGAAAAAACAACTACGACATGGGTACCAGGAAGACAAGTAAATGTTCTAAACTAGGGTTACCCATGTAAAGTGGCCCTCTCCACAGAAGAACAATGATGTGTACAAGGAAAAATATGATTATACACCATAGTCCATGGATGAAATGAGATCCTAGGGTTTAATGGAGGATACAGTATAAGGTGGAAAGTATGCAATGGAGACCAAATCCTATCCTATATGCGACGAAAATCAACTTATGGATCATCTAGGACCTATAACAGCTAGGAAAACCACATGGTATTAGTTTCGATAACCAAAATTGACTTTAAACTATACAAAGTGGGTAAAAATTTTAAATTTTACTGTAAATAGCTCAAAATCAAAACAAAACATACCATTTGCAATTTTTAACTATATTTAGCAATTTTTAAATATAGTTAAAAATTGCAAATGGTATGTTTTGTTTTGATTTTGAGCTATTTACAGTAAAATTTAAAAATTTTACCCACTTTGTATAGTTTAAAGTCAATTTTGGTTATCGAAACTAATACCATGTGGTTTTCCTAGCTGTTATAGGTCCTAGATGATCCATAAGTTGATTTTCGTCGCATATAGGATAGGATTTGGTCTCCATTGCATACTTTCCACCTTATACTGTATCCTCCATTAAACCCTAGGATCTCATTTCATCCATGGACTATGGTGTATAATCACTTTTTTCCTTGTACACATCATTGTTCTTCCATGGAGAGGGCCACTTTACATGGGTAACCCTAGTTTAGAACATTTACTTGCCTTCCTGGTACCCATGTCGTAGTTGTGGTAGGTTGTGGGAGCCTTTGTAGTTGTTTTTTCATGAAAAAATCAGCCTCATTTTGCATCTTTTTACCTAGCTACACCCGTTTATAAGACTCCCTGTCCTTATGGTGTTTTCTTTAGGCCCTGGTCTGACTCCTTAAAATAGTCTGGACAACCAAGTAAACTTGTTCATTCAGACTCGTTAAGGTAAATTGAACGATCATCTACATTGGTTGTAGGTTATCTCTTTTTTGGACCATGTAGATTATTTACGAGAAAAGGAACACTCTCTTTTCTTCAAAATTGAGAAGAGTATCTTCAAGTGTAGGGTTATCTATTTTCCAGCCCTGAAGGACTAAACTTACAAAAAATGAACTCTCGGTATGAGCTTAGTTTTCTCTTTTTTGTGTTGTGGACCCAAAAATGAAAAGGATTCTGAGCATACTTTATGTCTTTGTCATGCTCAGTAAACCCTAAAGAACAAAGCATCGAGTTTATGGTTGTAAGTCTCATTTCTTCTAAACAAATGGAACTTTTCTATTGATCTTGTCTTCCTTCACACTCGTTAAACTCAGGCTATATGCTGCTTTTGAAGGTGTGCAGGTCTAGTGATAGTTTACTCCTTTTTCGGACCGTGCCGACTATGTACAAAAATGGTATACCTCAGTTCTTCAGAAGCTAAGAAAGTTCTCCTGTGGATTGTTTTATACTTTTTCGGACTCATGAGACTAAATTTACAAAAAATCACCCCCCTAGAGTCTTCTTCAGAGTTTTTTGTCTCTCAAAACTATGAAAACACCAACGGGCATCTAATATTTGAGCTCGCAAAGTCCACGAATCAATGACATATCAAGCATTATTCTCTCTCCTCTTCAAGATTATCAAAAAATGAAGAGAAATTCAAGTTGACTTTCTTGGACTCATTAAAAATTAACAAGAAAGGTAAGGAAGAATCTCACTCTTTGGGTTATAAACAATGGCAGCATGTCATCCTTAAACAAAGAATTCTCTAAACTTTTCGATACTCATGTTTCAGTTTTCCACTTCCAGTTCAGCTATCACTTCGAGTTTCTACTCCTCCACTTGTACTTTATACATGGGGAATCTAATCATGTCTCCTACATGACATATAAGTCTAGTTTTTCTATTTAAAAGTCTAAAGTTTCCTTGGGTCATCTTTGTGTCGTGCTCACTATTCAAGGATCTTTACCTCTATCTGGTCATCCTGATTCCCATCACTTTCATTTCTGAGAATTCCTTGTGTCTACCTTCCCTCATATAGTCTTTTAGTTACTCTTGTGATCTATTGAAGGATTCATTTCCTTGCTCCTCGCACTATGGTTTCTTATCAGTGTCTCCTGAAGATGAAGACCTAGAGTTTCGAAGATGGTACCTTAGGATTCACTACTCACATTGGTGAAATCCTTTGATTCATTTGTTAGCATCACTCATCTACTGACATTTTGATGAATTCCTTCCATGTTCGACTTCATCTTACATATTCACATGGTAGGAGTTGTACTGGTTACTATGGATTTGGACAAAGACCTTAGGTTACGATCTCTGTAACCTAAGTTGCACAAGATTGTGTTATGTTCTGCGACACTACTTCCAGATATTGAAGTATCATCATTGTATATTGTGGCTTTGATCCACCATTGTAATACATACATGGCCTTGTTTCCAGTATCATATGATGTAATAGAATATTGTAAAGGAGCTAGTGTTCCACTTTATTAAACATGGCATCCTTAGAAATCATTTTGTACATGACTTTTACATGTCTATTTCAGGTACCTCTCTGCAGCCTTGGAAACTGAGTTCTCCAAAGATAAAAATTGTAATGTATTTCGGTCATCGTTTCTCTCTGACCTCATACATTAGGGGGCATCTGTTATCTGATGAAATGGAACTTCTCTATCTGAGTACTGGCACTCATTGTGTCGGTACACAAAAGGACACAATGGAATGAAGTAGAAAAAAATCTATAGATGAGTATGTGCCTTGATACATCTTGGTTCTGCTAGCCTTGCCTATGTTTTATAAAGTGCTTAAGGTGAAAAAAGGACTATTGACATTGCAGCTCGTGAACCATTCACGAGTAGCCATATATACAACCTGGGATTACATGATCACATTTTTCATTCATGGGTTGCCTTCATAAAAGTCACAGTTCACTCACGACTTACTAGTATTCATATCCGCGATTACCCTACACCATACACAGACTACCCTCCCCGGACGGCCATACATAGACTGGGGGAAACTGGTGCAGACAGCATAACGCCCATCTGCATCGGTTTCCCAAGCAGTCGGGTGCGGGTCGCAAACTCATAATGGCTACGAATTCAATCATTAAGCAAACCAAAACCCCCCCACCGGGCAGCCCTACCATCTACATAGACTATATATAAGCGCTAAAACGTAAAACTAGGTATCCATTAACCGCAGAGGGGGGAATTGAACAAGGGAGACAAACTCAGCTCAACCATTCGAACAGAAAAAGTAGAACGGGAATAAAGGTCTACCTGGCAATGCGTTGTGCGATTGGCAAGAAAAAATCCGCGAACCTCCACAGCGAAGCCACCTAGGAACGAGGTACCGACAGCGAGTACGATGTTCTGCTCAAAACGATAACGACAGCACAGGCAAATTCACAAAAACAACAATAGAAAACAATAAACCCCAACCCCCAATATATACGTCCCGGTCAACAAATAATCGGCGGGAAAAATAAGACCATCGGGTGGCAAAACGACTACGGGATCGGCGATCCTGTCAGCAGCATCTCCGAAATGGCGGATGATGAAACAGCTATGAGATCCGTAGTGAAATCGGTAAGAGAAATAAACTTCGCATCGGAGTTCACCAAACTAAGGTCTCGGACCAATAGTTGGTTGAAAAACCGCAACAGCGAAAACCATAAAGACGCTGAGTTCCGCAGACCAATCAAAATCGGAGGTAAAATAAACATGACTTAAGCTAAAAATATCGACCAAGCGGACAACATAAATCAAACTATATCGGAAGAACAGTGCTTTCTAGAGCCACAATGACGAAAGTTGAAAAGACTAAGGACTTGCGAATCAAAACGGTGGGACCGGAAGAGGTTAATATAACCGTCGAGGTATTTCGCAATGGCGGAAACCGTAGAGACAACACGTTTCGACGGTATTCCAACAAAGCCGCCGATTAAGAAAACACAAATGAAGCGCGTCGGAGGCCAGTAACCTCTAGATCGGACCCAACTTCTTGTTACTTCTCAACAACGATGAGCGCGCAGTTAACTGCGTTTCCGACTCATAGTCTCAAACGCTTCCGACGACAGGGAAAAAAATCAATGCAAGCCGTAACACAACACTGGCATAAAAGTATTCCTTGAACAAACATCAAGCAAAACCAAAGAGCTGAGCAAAAACAAAATAAAAGGAGGGTCCCAAATTTTTTTGAATTTTGGGAAAATTTTGCAGCTGCAACAACTGTCAAACTATTTTCCAAAAGAACCTTGAAGAGTGTGTTCATGAAAATTTTCAAATGAGACATCCACAACTTCATTTAAAATTTCAGAATTTAAAACTTGATTCTTTCCATGTGCTTCAGCAGAAATATCATTCTTTTCTTCAATAAAATCAAGTGAACAAAATCTTTCTTAACATGAAAATTCTGAATTTAAAAGAGATGAAGAAAATTTCAATTGAGAACCCTCATCTTCTTTTTGGTGATTAAATTCCTCATTGCAAACTATTGGTTTTTTCATATGCTAGGATTTATTGTATGATTGCTCATCCTTTTCATTATCAATTTCTAGAAAGTCAATGAAATTCCCCGTTACCTCAAGTTCCTATTTTTGACTAGTAACTCTAAATATTTTTTTCAGCAATTCAAATGAAGAAAAACACACTCGAAAACAATCACCTTCAACATACTTACTATCCACCCTATTTTCAGAATTTTGATCATGGATTGCAATCATATTTTCTTCATTAACTGGCCCAGAACTAGCAAAATATTCAACTAGTTGTTTAGGCACACTATCCAAATAGTCATCCTCATACTCATCATATATAGGTAGGCTGAAATTTCCTTGAAAACCATCACTAACAAAATTTGTAACGAGCTGATTGCAATCTTCATAAAACAAGTCATTGTAACACTTTTCTTGTACATCATTGGGCTGGTTATCTTCTTTCTTATAAAAAGAAGGATTAGAAATCAAAGCAAATTATTCTTGTTCATGTTGCTCATCTAACTCTAATTCCTTGTCCATTTTATTTACACTATCTTGGTCTGAAAAAAATTTAGACATTCTAAGATTATCTTTAACCTCCAATGAATGAATGAACATATGCTGCAAAGTGACTGATTTTCTTTCCAACAGAACAAAGGACAATTCTGAAGGGAAAGTAGATGCATAAGATAGTTTAGCAGCGTCTTCAAGTGGTTGAATCTCTTTAGGCATGTTATAATAAAAGCTTGCAAGCCTCCTATTGAAACTTGGCATGGTTTCACCCTCTTGTCTTTTCATAGAATAAAATTCTGAAAGTACTTGGTCCATTGACCTCCTCTTACCCAAGAACCTCAAAAATATATCAGAAAACTCTTCCCATGTCTTGATGGATTCAGGTTGTAAATGCTTAAACCATTATTTAACATCTCCTTTCCAAGATTGAGAAAAATCTCTCATATAAACATCATCATGCTCTATTTCAAAAAGATCAATGTAGTGCTCAAAATCTTGAAGATGTTTCTCAGTTGTAAGGTTATCGGGTTCTCCATCAAATCTAGGAAGGTATTTGTAGTGCTTTGTAGGAAAATCATGAAGTACATGAGGTAAGTGAAGTGGTCTATACCAGTTTGGAATCTTGGAAGGAACAGAGTCATGTGAAAAGGATATAGTATCAACTTTGGTATCATGAGGTTTTAAAGACTGATTATCGATGTTATGTGACTCAAATTAAAGGTCTTGGTCATAATCATATGTACAAGATGAAGAGATACTTTCAATTTGTAAAGTAGGATATACAAGAGTGAATCCATGGTTTTCGTTTGAATACAATTAATAATGGGAAATTCTTTTGACAAGCTCAGGAAAGGACAAGAAATGATAGAATATGTTGGAGAAGATTCACACTTAAGTACCTAATTTTTTCACAATGCCTTTCCATATCTTTACAATGAGTTCATCCCCCAGCGGAGTCTCTTGATTCTCTTTGAAATCTTTATTTATGGACCATGCTGCCAGTGGAGTCACCACAAATTATGAAATATGGATTCTTTGATAATGGAGTCACCGGGTGAAATATGTGTAGCCTACTTAATGTTTGACTATTGTTCACCATCAATAATCAAATCTGAAACTCTATCGTTCATACCCATGGAATATTTGAACCCTCGCTCCCCAGGAACAACGCCAATATGTTAGCACTCAGATTTTCCTTGGGCTTTAACAAGCATACCCCGAGGTAACCACAAAACCACTCTTGACTGTATTTTGACATTATACAATCAGACAGGGATCTCTCAATTATTTTAAAGCCTTCTTACTCAGTATATTCAACAAAAACACTTAGAAGGTCATATTTTTTATAGGACAAGTTTGTTTTATGAAATTGGTGGGACATTCTTGAAAGAGACCATTGGGAAATGGAGTCAAAAATTGGATATGAGTTCACCTGCAATAGGTTGGGGTTTGAAATAATCATGGACAGAGATGGGGTAGACACGATTTTTTCATTCTTGAGGCATTTGCAGGTTGATTAGCAAACAAAGGAAGAAAACCCATTAAACAAAGCACCTAACTAGGATGAATTCTGTAAAAATTTCGCAGAAATTTTTTTGAAAAGTTTGAATCAATGAGCCTAGAGAATCAAAGGTTAATTTTGGTTCATAAAACTAATGTTCAAACATGAAATAAAGATACATAATGGGATGATAACTAGAAATACAATCACATAGAAGATCACTTACTGAGAAAAGTGGTGGCACAAGAATCTCTGCCATGAAAAATTTCAACATCTCTTCTCTGCAACTTTATTCATTTTTAGAGATTGAAGTCATTACAATGAAAGATCCCCTCTGCTATTGAAAATACAACCCTAAGTCTATCAATTGCATATTTTTTATAGCAAACACTACATCTATCCAGTCTTAATTTCGAAATCTAACTACATTCCAATAATAGAATCAATTACAAAACAGAAATAAATATATCATTGGTTTCCTGCTTTTTAGGAGGCGGATTCCTGAAAAATAAGCTTCAAAGCCCCACCTGTATATATCAAATGGTGACAATTGTGTAAAAAATGAGAGAGCTTTTTCTATCTAACCATTTCCTATCAAAACCGATGTTTCCATTTTTCTAGATTCCCCTCCAGATCCTCGTAATTTGAATTTGAAATTGATGACTTAAATAGAATTTGAAATTCTGGAAAAATGCACTATGAATATCACTCTGGTTATCCCAAACCATAACACCTGTGTAAAAACTGGAAAAAAAAAATTGTTGATGAGCTCATGCTGAAGAAAAACCTCCTTCAATTTTTTTAAATGCCTCTTCATTTGGCGGAAACAGTTGTTTGAAGTTAGTGATTGTTATTTGGCTCTGCCCAATTTTCATTTGCATTTCCCTACCTAACTTTTGAATTGTGAACAAGAGGATAACTTACCATATTGTAATAATATAAACACGGGTATGCATTGTTGTGTGTCGATCTAGTTTAACTATCCATCACAAAGTAGCTTCTTCAAAGGAAATTTTACAGTTGATGCTAAACTTTCCCCTTGATATATTTGACATGAGAATAAGATTTTTCTACTGTATGGATGCTAATCCAAAGATATAATAGGCCTTGTGCTTCACTTTAACCTTTCTCTGGCAGTTTTATTGCTGGTGTAGTTGTTGTAAGATTGAAAACTTACCCCAACATCTTCATCAATTTCAATGCCAAGCTCCTCCTTGAACTCTTTCAATTTTTGGGCATATTCTCAATTATGGTATCCCAAAGCTCTTTGAAGGTTCTTTTTCGCTTTCCCCATTGATTAATTTTCTCACTGTATGTATCTTGGATCATTTTCCACTCCTCTGGTTTCACCAATACAGTCCCTTCTTGCAATTTGCTCAGTTTTATTTCCATGCTGCTCATCTCATCCCTTAGCTTAGTTTATCCAATGTTCACAAATGCAAGTTGTGAATAAAATAAAACTCAATGCTTTCACATTTGTAAATGTATGTTTAGGATAATACCTCTGAATATTTTACAC
Organism: Pseudotsuga menziesii; assembly: GCA_001517045.1. Classification (NCBI taxonomy): domain Eukaryota; kingdom Viridiplantae; phylum Streptophyta; class Pinopsida; order Pinales; family Pinaceae; genus Pseudotsuga; species Pseudotsuga menziesii. The sequence goes on along the minus strand of LPNX010334041.1, from coordinate 290,836 downwards.
CTCCCTTTGTAAATAACGAAAATAAATTCCGCTCAACCCATGTAATATTAAACACACTTCAATTCCTGCCGGCGGAATTGACCGTTGATCACCGGTTAAACAAAGCTGCATCCACAAGCGTTTAAACTTGCACACTCATAAGAATTTATGCTGATGCCCATGGGGATTAAACTCTCCTCACTTCTGCCTAGCGAAATAGATTTTTACCTTTGATCTTGCTTGTGAAATAACATTGTGAAGACACGTGCTTCGAATTTTTATGCCCGTAAGAAATTTCGCTGAGCTCTTTCATATTTAAATAGACGACACTTTCACCCAGCAGAATTTTTTCCATCAGCTTATCTAGGTCAAACAATGCAGTGTGGACGAGTGTTTTAGATTTGCAAGACCGTATGAGAATTCCACCGAGTCCTCTTAGCATTAACCTCCCTCTAAATAAACACGGCGTTGGATATATTGGGTATCAATTTACACCGTCAATCCACTTCTCTTCTGTAAGTGAATTAGCTTGGTTTCTCCTATGCTCGATGAAGGACTGTCATACACCAATTTGTACACAAATATCTTCATAAACTTGTGGATTGACAAATCGTAACTTGGACGTCTCAATTTCACTTAAAAGATAAGATCTACAAGGATCAACATAGACACAATCTCTAGCATCAACTAATCTGCATCCTTCATCAAGAACAATCGCATCATGCGTTGGGAAAAGAGTTCCATCTGATCACGATTTCTTTCCCTCCTTTTCTTTCATCAATGTTGGGCATACCTTTTTCAATAGGAACGAATGCAATGTTGCTTAAAAGATTGCAAAAACTACTTCCATAAACAAGTGAAAACTGTTTGAGAATAGATTCCACTAAGGAACCATAAAGGGACCATATCTCCAGTATGAAGAAAAATCTACATCAAAGCATCAGAGTTGTCTGTATCTTAGGTAAGCTCTTCTGCAAGCATTTTCTACCTTGGCATTGCAAGTTCTGCATTTTTGTCGCCTCTTCTCTCAATCTCACTTTGGAGGTTAACGCCAACTCCTTCCCTACCAGTACAACATGACATAACTTTAGAAGGCACGAAATAATGGTACAACAACCTTCAAAAGCTGGAGAATCTGCAATGCATCTAGTAAACATTGAAACTGGGTGATCTGAACCCCTGGATCACAAATCAATGAGAATGATCTGAATATTGGAGAGCACCATTGCAACAGCAGACAAAATTCATCTTTTGCAGGAAGTCCAAAATCTCTGAATGGCACGAAGTTCGAACATTAGACGACACGTCTATTTCGTATTGTTCCTTGAATTTATCGACAAAATACCTAAAAAGAACCTCATCGAAATCCCTTCCACCCAAAGATCTGTCAAAAGTATGGGCCAAGATCTTCAACCGGCCTTTTTTTGTTAAAGCAGCAACACACACCTGCATATTAGCATGCCCGACATCAACAAAACAAAACGTTCAATGAATCATTTTATGGCTTTGAAACAATTTCGCTCATCGATATAGTTCCAATAATTGTGTCCATAGTGTTGAAAATAAACATTCATTGCAATGGAAGCATGTGCTACCGAGGTATTCGGGTAATAGCATGGGCATCCAATGTGTAGAATTGAGCAGTCCACTCCTGGTTGAGAACATGTGAAGTTGATAATAACAAGCAAGGTGTGATCATCCACTGAAGGCTTTGCTATACACCATAGCCTTTGTCCTGGAATATCTATCTACTAGCAGTGATTAGCAAATTAGTCTTGTAAATACTGTAATCCAAAGCAATGGTCGTGATCTCGTGCATCAAGCAGAGGAGATTAAGGTTAGAAATGGCGGCGGCATCCAAAAAGGCTAGTTTTTTAAAATCTGTGAAATAAACAGGTATTCCAATACAACAAACAACAGCCTCCGTTTTCAAATTCGTCTTTGCAATTTGCTTAAGGTTTGGGAGAATCATGTCAAGAATTTGAGTTGGGGTAAAAACAAGGCTTTTGTATTTTGGATTGTGGATATTATCCCACAGGCGTTACGCGAGTTACTTTGTAATTGTTTATAAACGCATGCAGTTTCAAGGTTTTTCATGGCAAAAAGTATGTATTAATCCTTGGCAGCTAGGTGCTTGGGATTTCTTGGTAAACTTTTGTAGCATCTTGGTCGACATGTTAAATGCTCATATTGTATGGCTCTCGGTGTTGGTCGACATGTTAAATGCTCATATGGTATGGCTCTCGGTGTTGAACGGACTTGTGCCAACTAAGTTTATTAAAATATAAATAAAGCTTTTTATTTTTTTATTTTTTAATCAATTGGTCCAAAATTTTATAAACCTTGGTCCAAAATATAAATAAACCTTTTTATAAACTGGTCCTCGTCCAAAATATAAATAAACTTTTTTATTTTTTAATAAATTGGTCCAAAATTTTATAAACCTTGTTCCAAAATATAAATAAACCTTTTTATAAACTGGTCCTAGTCCAAAATATAAATAAACTTTTTTAATTTTTTAATAAATTGGTCCAAAATTTTATAAACCTTGGTCCAAAATATAAATAAACCTTTTTTATTTTTTAATAAATTGGTCCAAAATTTTAAAAACCTTGGTCCAAAATATAAATAAACCTTTTTTTATTTTTTAATCAATTGGTCCAAAATTTTATAAACCTTGTTCCAAAATATAAATAAACATTTTTATAAACTGGTCCTCGTCCAAAATATAAATAAACCTTTTTTATTTTTTAATAAATTGGTCCAAAATTTTATAAACCTTGTTCCAAAATATAAATAAACCTTTTTATAAACTCGTCCTCGTCCAAAATATAAATAAACCTTTTTTATTTTTTAATAAATTGGTCCAAAATTTTATAAACCTTGGTCCAAAATATAAATAAACCTTTTTATAAATTGGTCCCTGGTCTAAAATATAGTCCAAAATTTTATAAACCTTGTTCCAAAGTATAAATAAACCTTTTTATAAACTGGTCCCTGTCCAAAATATAAATAAACCTTTTTATTTTTTAATAAATTGGTCCAAAATTTTATAAACCTTGGTCCAAAATATAAAAATTTGACTATAAAGCCAAATTTTACCTATAAAACCAATGTTTATAAGTTTTATTCAAAATGAATAAAATCTTTGCACCAACTACAAAAATTCTTTTTTTTCTTACTCAAATAACCACTGAAGCTCTTTTTCTTACAAAACCTGGAAAATTTTAATGAATTATCCAAAATTTTATAAACCTTGGTCCAAAATATAAATAAACCTTTTTATAAACTGGTCCATGGTCCAAAATTTTATAAACCTTGGTCCAAACTATAAAAATTTGACTATAAAGCCAAAATTTACCTATAAAACCAATGTTTATAAGTTTTATTCAAAGTGAATAAAATCTTTGCACCAACTATAAAAATTCTTTTCTTTTTTACTCAAATAACCACTGAAGCTCTTTTTCTTACCAAACCTGGAAAATTTTAATGAATTATCCAATGAAAGAAGCCTTGGGACCATCAAAACATCAACGTAAGCTTGAAATGTTTAAGGTGGTAACACCAACTGCTGCAGAAATAAAATAGTACTAAAACACACCATCAGCATGGGGTCTACACTTGGGTTTCTCGTGGTCATTCATAGACCTCTGCGCCTTAGTGATAATTTCATTTAAAATTCTAGAATGAGCATATATCAGATCTAACTGTTAGGCCCTGAGGATTACCTCTTCCTCTGTGGTACCTCCCAATGTGGACACGTCCTTAGAAATATAAGGCAATAGAGATTTCAAGAACCACTCCAACAAGAACTCGAGAGGTATGGTGGCTTTAATAGGCCTCTTTCTCCTTCTCTACTCCTGAATATGATCGGATATGTGTGTGGCCTTGTTCTGTTGAAAAATTGACAACAAGTATGTACCGCCATCATACCGAACAGGAAGTTGAAAGTGATTTAGAAATACGGTTGCTAAATCAAGGAAGCTATCATATGCGGCTGATGAGATATCTATGTACCATTTGGATGCCACATGGGTTAACGTTCTCTGAAACAGCCTCAACGAAATCATCGTTTAGTGAGTTGGAAGAGCACCAAAGGTGAAATGTGGTGATATGAGCACCTAGATCCTCACCAGTTCTCCCTTCAAACTTTGGAATGTGCGAGGATAGTTTGATGGGTATAGGTGGCCATTCCACATTGTGATGCACAGAGTCATTCATTAGTTTAGACAAATCTGGCAAGTTTAACGTTCCTAGGAAAGGAAGTTTCATCCTAGCCGGGGTTTGATATTAAGGATTCTGGGGTGTGTAAGTACTTGCCCCAGGGCTCCCAAAATAAAATGTGGGGTTGCTCCCAACCACCAGCTGTGATGTTGTAGCACTATTTTGAAATGGGTTCCACCTGAAATAAAGAGGATTTTTGACTTGTGGTGTGTGATAAGTGGTTTGTCCTGCACCAGCCAAAACTGGAGTTTGAAAAGTAGGAGCAAAAATTCCTCCACTAAACAGTGAAAAGGGAGAGCTCCCAAAAGGGGCGGTCGAAACATGACTAGAGGTCAGAAAGCTGTAACTTGTAAAGGTACTTGGGTTCCCAGACAACATACCCACATAAGTAGGTGATGGGCCTACATAAGGTGTAGATGGAGGAATATGTCCTCCATTTTACGTAAATCCCTGGACAAAAGAAGTGGACCCACTTGGACCACTTTGATCACTCTGAATGAAAGGAAAAAGAAGTGAAAGGTACACTAGGAATCCCAATGACCACTCCACTAGACTAACCTATAACATTAGAAGGTGCTAATTAGGGATTGACCACTTGAGCACTTGGAGAAAGAGGTGTAGTAGATGCACTAGGTCTTGGAGCACTCACCGAGGTAGGTGAGACTCTACTAGCCAACATGGCTGATGTAGGGGTAGACATACCCTCTCCTGTACTAGACATATCTGGGCTCAAAGAAACACCAGAAACAGGTGAACTGAAAGGAAGGACTTGGACTATCACGGGATCGTTCAGATCAGTTAGAGATGGATTATAATTCCTTGCAAACTCTCCAACTTGCAAGTCTTCTATCTCTACTGGTGGGGTTTTTTCTTGATTAATTCTAAATTCTGGTTCGCCTAAAACTTCACTAACACCGATAGATTCGAAAGAACCATCTATGTCAAGTCTCTACCTTTGAGGTGGCAGTGTAGGATCCACTGTAAAATATGGAGGAAGGTTTTACAACCTTCTAGACCTACGGAGAGGATGGTCCTCCACAGCGAAAAATATGACTCGCACACCTAAAGGCCAACTAAACACAAACAAACCAAACAACACACACTAAAAATTTCCTAAGTATCACAGACACATGAGGTAAAAGATACACCTTCCAAATGAAATTTTGGGATGATTAGAACCAGGATCCAACTAGTGAAGATCAAAGGATGCTTACTTGACATCTCATGAAGATTTTTTTGGGTGCAAGCGCTGGAATCACCCAACAGCCCTCCCAAATTATCAACCGAGGCTACCTTCCAAGTCCGTCCTAGGTGCATTGGAAATAGCCTTCCAATGCCACCTGTGTAAGAACCTAGTGTCTGGAGACTAAGACTACCAAATCTACAACGACAGTCTGGCGGAACAGTCATTGGCTTGATCGATGTGCATGGGCAGGGTAGCTAAGCCCGAAATCCTAACAATATTGGCACCTCACGGGGCCCAAGAAGTAGTATTGATGGAACCCCTGTACTGACAACAATCTTGGTACACGATCAAACAAGGAATTGGAGCGTTATCTCTGCAACCAAGTTCTCACATGGCCTTGTGCTTGACTCCTGTGTTTGAGGAGATTTTTGGATTATCCCTTGTAGAAGTGGATTTACCTAAAGATAGGCCACCATTGTTAGAAATAAAAGTGCTCTTGGACAGCTAAAATCTCCTAGTCCAAGAACCTAGCCTAAGCTAGTCGATGATCGAACCTAAAAAAAGAAAGATTACTAATAAAATTTAAGTTAAGCATTCTTTTTATGGATTTATTACTCATAGGTAGTGGAGTGGGATTGAATGGTGTTTGGACTGAACATGTGAAATCAAATGATGTATAAATTTCAAAATAAATGCAACTAACAATGCTCTTTTTTTCCTTTTTCTTTTTAAATGAAACTATTGAAACTTTTTTTAATGATTTTGAAAAACACAAAACTTTAATATTTTTTATTTTTCATAAAATAATGGAAAAAAAACTAATGCAAAGCTATGCAAATGAAAACTTCCTTTTGTCTTTCTTTTCAAAAAATTAAAAAAATTTATGCAATTGAATGCACCTTAAGCAAGCTAAGCAATCTGATCATATATAAATACAAATGATACTAGTTAGATATTTACAGTAACAATCTTTAGCAAATCAAGCAAAGATGACTCAAACCCTAACTTGGACAGAACTATTGACTAGATAAGACCAATAGATCAAAAATTGGTAAAAATGACTAACCTACACCACTACAACAGCAATCTAAGGAAAATTAGAGTTTTGAAAGGACTGATAGACACCGGAAACCTATAAATACACCAACATTCAAACCAAACAGCCAAGAAGGAAAGGCCCAACACATTCACAAAAAGAGGATTCATACCTAACCTACTCAAAAACACTTGATTAACAAGCAAAAGTGAAATGCACATACCAATAGAAACACTACCATGCTAAAGAAGGAACCCTACAGACACCTGAGAAGTTAGAAAGAAAAGAACAGACAAAACCCTAGCAGTCTGACCTATACCTACAAGAAATCGTGACTGCCACTAAGAAAACCCGTAAATGGTTCGCGACTGTATATACAGTCAACCCAAGAGTACAACAGGGCACTCACGACTGTATGTATTACAACCCACGGTTAGAGTCAATTTTTTTTCAGAATAAAAAGAAATGACTAAAGGTTCCCAAACCTTAAACACTAAAAAATGAAGGTAAAAACCAAGCAAAAAACTTACAACATAAACTTAGAGCAAACTAGACAAGAAAACCCAGAGAACATACCCGAAACAGATTAAAATCCCCAATGGAATCTCCAGTTCTGTTATTTAGGGAAAATTTACCTTATGACCTAAGGGTCTAGGGTCACCAACATACCAAGATTAAACTTGCAGACATTCAACTATATGGCCCAATTGAGAGAGAAATAGGGCAGAAAGTTAGTGTACCTTGTTTATGAAGGTTGGTCCCAGCTTTCTCCTTCAATCTAAATGCTCCAGCAGCTCCTAGGGATCTTCACACCTACAAAAGAGATAGATTCGTTCCTGCAAAATATTAGATGTTATATAAGAGATTAATGAAATATTATGATTGCAATAAGACAACAATATAATTCATGAATCATAACACATAAGAACATTAGTGCACCAATTTGGAAGAAAAATTCTCTTTATTGATAAGCAGTAATGAAAGATACAACCTATATCTAATACAAGTCCTCCTCTGCTAGCCAAGGAACCAAGTTCTGTTGCTGCAAATCTCCAAGGGTATTCCTTCAGCATAACCTTGCTCTCTTGAGATATATCTTTAGCCTCAAACCCTCCCCTCTATTTATACTTGATGAATAGGAGGAGTTATGAAGGTTGATATGGTTAGGGAAGTTGGGAACGTTATGATTACGAGCCCAACTACCTCTAACTAAACATGTTTTTTATTTTTAAATTTTGGCTTAGAGTTATAGCGGGTATGAATAATAGTAAGTTGTGCGTGAACCGTAACTTTTATGAAGGAAACCCGAGAATGAAAAATGTGATCATGTAATTGTGAGTTGTATATATGGGTACTCATGAATGGTTCATGACATGCAATGTCTATAGTCACGATTACACCTTAAGAACTTTATAAAACATAGGCAAGGCTGGCAGAACCAAGATGTATCAAGGCACATACTCATCTATAGGTTTTTCGCTACTTCAATCTATTGTGTCCTTTTGTGTACTGACTCATTGAGTGTCAATACTCGGACGGAGAAGTGCCATTTCATCGGATAACAAGTAGTGGGAATCCAAGTTGAGGAAGGCAAGGCGATGGAGTGTAAGCCAGTGGATTGCGCATTGGATGAGGAGGGAAAAGGTGGTGTGAAATATTGTAGCGAAGAGAGGGGTGGAGTGGTATGGATGTAGTGGAGGAGTGTTGGACAGGCATAAACATGGATAGGAGAGGGATGTGAGGGAGAGTAGTATGGGGTAGTTGAAGCTAGCAAAGTGAGGAGGTGGATGATCAAAAAGATTGGATCAGCAAGCTCTATATGCGTGAGGCATGAATATGGGAAGAGGGAAGAGGAATATGAGTAGGTATTGTGGGGGATGTGAGAGATGTGATGGGATGGGTGGAAGGAAAATGTGGGTCTAGGAAAGAGAGAAGCATGGAGTAAGGGATTAAAGTGGGAAGAGCTGAAGTGATGAAGGTAGCATGAGGGGGTGTGAGTGTGGAGAGGGGAGAGGTTTGGGGGTGGTAACGTCGATCGAATGGGGTGTGTGGATTAAGCACTGGAGAGTGGATGTGTAGAGAGGAGTGTAGAGGGTGCTTAGGTGGCCAAGAGTAGCAGGCTATGATACCAATATTACAAATCAAATCCAATTTATTAACGAAGACAATCCATCTTCAGTTTAATAATATATATAAATAAATATTGAATGAATAGATGGTATGAGATGATTTTACATTGGAGAGCTTGTTTATTTATACAATTTGGGAACCTATTGGGAGGGGTCATGTCCTCAAAATAATAGTAATTAATAATTTATATTAGTATTTATTATTTATATTTTATTTATCATTTGTGTTTGTAACACATTCAAGCAAAATTGTTACTAAAAATAGTTTGAAGTCTAAAAGTATGACCCAACTTAAAACCACTATCGAACAGGACCTACACTCTACATTGAGGAGATATACACCCCTGCACACTAATTACTAGATGTTAACACAAAAAATTGTCCACCTAGATCTCTATGGTCAACACCATAATTATAGATCATAATCCCATCAGTATTCCCTCCATTTTGACCTTCACAATTAAATTACCTCCAAAATGGTCCAAGTAATCATTATTCCTTCCCTCATAAATACAGGGAATATGTGCATTTATTGCAACAAAACCCCCATTCTCTCAAAAAGAACCAAAAAACCCTAAAATAAGAATGGGTCATAAACCATGGACCAATACGATGGGAAACAAAATATTGGATCGTCCTATAAATACATGTTTGGAACCCATGTCAACCCTTCTCTTTACTTTGTTAAGTATATTGTTGTTGGATACATATGCTTTATAAGTCACCCTGTGAGTATATTATATTATCCCACATTCATGGGGAGTAATAGTTGTTTAGATTAGACTTAGTATTTAAGTAAGTGTTGAGGCCAATGAAGGTATCCAAGAGTTATTTGTATTGAGCTTGCTCAAAGAAGGTTGCCCCCTCAAAGTGCCATACGATCAATAAAATTCCTTTTGTGTTATGTTTTTTCTATTTTATTGTGCATTTTAATTATTTATTGTAATAGGTTTCTCTCATATGGTATCATAGCACTTTCCTTGGCACAAGTGGGAAATTTTTTTCATTTGGGAAAAAAAGGGCAAAATTGGGCGACGACTTTCAGATCAATTATTGAAACTTTTTTGTGCATATTCATAAGAAACAAGTTGTATATTTGAATTCCTCTTGGCAAAAATACACAATTTCAAAATGAAACATCATCTCATTTAGGGTTCAGAAAGTGGAGATATCGTTGATTTAAAATCAACTATTTTATAGAATTTCGGTGACGGCCGCAAAAATTGCAGAGCGAAAATCTTTTGACTGGTTTCCTGAATTTTTGTTCCTATTGCTCAAGTAGATCTAGAGTGGTTGCTCCAGTTCCAGAAACAAGTTATAATAGATATTCTAAGCAGTATTGATCGGTTTATGCTCATTTTAAAGATTTCATCTCAAAACCCTATCTCTATTTACGGGTTTTTTAGGCTCGCTGAGTGGAGTTTCTGCCAATTTTTTTTCCAACGTTGTGATTATTGCAGTAGTTTTTCTTCTTTGCACTTGTATTGTTCATTTCAATTGGAAGTTTGAATCATGGAATAACCCCTATCATCTTAACCGTGGGAAGAACCTGGGCATATCCCTAAAACTCATTGTGAGGAGTACCACAGGAACCCCGAAGTAGCTGGCCATTGAGAGGACCTTCTAGTGAAAAGGGCAATGACCCCTACCTGGTTGACTATTTCACACCGGTGAGGTAAACCAAGAGATTTCATTTGTGGAAAATTGGTTATCGATTTTACCTAATTCATGGAGTGATGGGAACTACCCCAATACGCAAGTTGTTAAACAACATTGGTGTTCGAGTGACTCCAATAAACCTTTAGGAAGCCAGACATACCT